>JABSTQ010008343.1:0-99616 GCA_013358835.2 Ixodes persulcatus | reverse complement strand
CTCGGCGTATGCGCTCGTCAACAATCAATCCGTCGACGAATATTTGGATTCGCGTTCGTGGCCAATGAGTGTCCTGACGGAACTTATTGTCACTGGGGAATGACAAGTTTTATGGTGTGCATAAAAAGCAAGGTGGAAGCTAGGAGTCATCGCACCGGTGCCGAAGGAATGTCACGACCACGTGATTTCACAATTCGCATTTGAGTTGAGGATTAAAGCTAAGGAGGAAGAAGTAGGAAAATCGTTTCATGACCCCTTTAAGAAAGGACAGTGGTCGAGAACAAAACTTTCCTGCTTTGACAACGCTTCCCCAAATGTTCGGGCGAAGACTCGAGCGAAACCATACAAATCGTAAGTTCCGACATCGGTGCGATCGGTGGCCTAAAAAGAAAAAAAAAAAAAAAGGAAAGAAAAAATAAGCTGAAAAAGAAATTGAGATAGTTTAAGTCGGTGAGGCAAGATGGCTGCGCACTGGTTCGCCCTACTTGACCCAGTCGGCCATCTTTCATCCATTCATCCATCCACGACCGCGTCCATCCATTCAGCATAAGGCCGCGCGCGGCGCAGGCGCAGAGGCCACAAGGAGGTGCAGCCAGTGCAGCTGGCAGAGCGAGCTGTCGACGAAACGTCGCAACGTCTGTCGATGAAACGAGCGGGTACTCGTTTCCATGAAACGATCTGTCGATGAAACATCGCAGTGTCGACGAAACGATTTGTCCATGAAACGTCGTTCGACGAACAGATTGCCACCGGCTCCACGCCCAAGGTCAGCGCGGCAAGGAGAGTGCGCGATCGACCATCTACGCAACTACGCCGCAGACGAAATAAGGGAGCGGAAAAACGACATGCATGCTTTTGCATTCACAACTCATAAGAAGTGCTTAGGTGTACCTCGAGCCTTTCTTTTTACATTACCGACCTGATTAAAAAATTAGATACGACAAACCACAACATATATAACTAAAGCGCCGCATAACTTCAGTTACTTTTATATAATCTTGTATTTTTAAAGTTTTTTTGTTACTGGTTGTTGACTTTGCGGGGGCACATTTGGCGTGACAAAGAACATATTTTTCAAATAGAAAACACCTGCTTCTTTGTATACACAAGATGTTTACTTCATCAATGTATTACTCCCCTTAAAACGTCGTTAGATCCCCACGAAAGAGGACTTCATACCGACTAATTAAACATGAGTGTAAATGTGTAATTACTAATTTTGTAAGTCCCATTGTATTTATTGCCAGTATCGCTTAAAAAATGAACCCGAGCGCTCTTTTTAATTTTGGGAGCCTCGCTACGTGGTTTCTGCAGGACTTCACCGTCACCTTTTGGGTATGGTAATGATTTTGGAACCGCGACAAGTCGGTTGGTTTTATCAAAACGCTTGATCTTCAATGTCCTCTTGGGCACAGCTATTTTGGGCGCAATAGCGGGGCCATTGGGGGCGAAAAAAATAATATTGGTCTCAGATTTTCTTGCTGACTATGACTTGCGTGAAACAACGTGATCTCTACGATCACATTGACCAATCATGACAGCGATAACGCAAACATTTAAAAACAAACAAACAACGTTTCTAACCTTTCTAGACACACAAAGAAGCGCGCTATATTTTTGTTTCAAGGTTTTATCATGTTAATTGTTTTGCACATATAATAGCTATGGTAGGTTAACAAATTTAGTTTGCGCAACTATATGACACAATTATTTTATTAGAGTACATTGTACTAATTAAAATAATAGACAAAATAAGCGGTGCTCTACACCTGACACCCGTGCCGAAATTCTGAGCCTCTATCTAAATGCACATCAAGGTAGAAAACTTTTGGAGTTGTGTTCTGTTTGTTTTTTATCCCTGTCGCGATGTCGAACGGTCGTATTTCACAAATACGACACCTCATCGAAACATATTTTTTCTTACACTTTAAGACTACTGGGAAATTATTATTTCAGCGCTTCAAAGCTGTATTATATTTTATTATGTGCCCTTCAAGAATCCTGCTTAATAACGTATGCTATGAAATAAAGCTAAATGACTTGGTATTTGTTTGTGCAAAAATAGAAACAAGAAAGCATGTTAAATACAAATTACAAAATGCAAAATTTAGAGTACTATTAAAGTAAAAAAAAAGAAAAAAAAAATCTTGGGTGTACAGCAGGCATGAATAGCAAAATGTTTAGAAAAGCTGCCATTAAAACAAAAGTCAAACGCCTTATTGTTTTTTGCTGTAGCCTGCCGGCAACAACCAGGCGCGGCGCCGGCAGAGTGAGAGCCCACGGTAATACTCTGTCTCGGTGTAACTTGGCAAAGGGTGAACGATAAGCCCCACTTTGCGTGCTGACGGCTTCGATATGCGCGACGTAAACGAGCGGAACACACACATATTAGAGCATGACGCAGCGAAAAGCCTGATTCTTCTTAAGAGTAGAGACGCGCTCCAGTGGTACGCAGTGACGTTCCCATTGGCCCGCCAGGGCCGTAGCTTCCGCTGTACTAGCATGTTACGCGATCACGGCTTCTTGGGATACCCAGTATTTTTTGCTTCAGACACTAGGGTAAACGGCGCCTAAAAAGTAATAGCTCACATTCAAACAATGCAGCCGCCACTCCCAGGGATACCCAATATTTCTTGCTTCAGTCGCTAGATAGCGCCAAGCCAAACAGCATTGCAGGTTGCCTATTCTACTGCATTCCTAAGCACAATGCATAGCAAACATAGGTGCATAATGTACATAATGAATCTAATGTGTCAAGGCATACTGGATCTTCGGAAGACGTCAAAATAAATCCAATCCTTCTCATCTCTTTAAAGGTATTTGATTAGCAGCCCTTTTTACTTTTTCTTCCAAACTTTTCTTTCTGTTCTTGATATCATCTTTCACTGTAGCACGTTCGATGTTGAGGGCGGACGATATGATGCGACCGACTCCAAGCTTAGGGAAAAGCTTCTCGTTATTCTCTCGTGCCGTCGCGCTTATATCAACGAGTAGCGTCGTCTTTCATCGGTGGCGCGGCAAGCCTACGGACAGCCCCAATGTTCACCGACACCAAACGTATACTGTTTGTACTATACACTTGTGAAGCGGTCGTGCAACTAAAAAAAAACATATATTTCAGAATATGGGAGGGCTTAGCCCATAAATAGTTAGAAAAGGGAATGAACGAAATAAACACTTGAACGTCGTCTTAAGGGGCTGTTCGGATAAGGATAGTCAAAGAGGTATCATGTAGATCTTCTAATTTTAGATTAAATTTTATTGAGGTAGCACATGTCCACACAACAGGACGAACCTTTTTTTTTAGAGCGTAGATATTAGGCGCCTGTTTCCGTCTTGAGCGGCGTCGGCGTCGGCGAAACCGCGCGTTGCATTATGAGAAGTTTTCCATAATGACGTCAGACGTGACATAACGTGTGACGTCACCAGGTTCACGAGTGACGTCACGAGGCTCTCTAGAGTCGCAAGCGACGTCGCGAAGTACACGAGTGAAGGTCACGACGAAGGTCACGACATTCACAGTGACCTGCACGATGCCTTCACGAGGGACGTCACAAGGGTCACTAGGGTCACTTTTGACGTCATGAGGGAGGACGAAGGAAGGGGAAAGGAGAGAGGGGGAGGAGCAGGGGAGGAGGAGGAAGGAAGGAAAAAGAGAGGAGAAAGAGGAAGGTGAAGGAGAGGATGAGGGGGGAGAAGGAGGAGAGGAGGACGAGAGGGTACGGAGGAGGAGGAGAGGGAACCCTCCTCTCCGTACCCTCCCCTTCTCCTCCTCAAGAGCTGCGCTCTAATTTGGCATTACAAAGAATTGTAAACGGCTCATTTTTTTTAAAGGGTAACTGCAAAGAAAAAAAAGTGTTTTTTTAAACAGCCTAATTGGGACAAGCATGTCACAAAACAAATGTTCCGCGAAAACAATATTTTTTTTTAGCAATATTGACGCCACAGGACGTAATTTAGTCGGAGTCAGAACCTCTCCACATTTGAAACTCCCGCTCTTTCGACCCCCGCGGAGAAGTACGCCCCGCCCCTCACTCTCCTGACGCAGCCTCTCGACTTCCGGTCAGATCTGGCAACAACGCACGTTAAACCAGAAGCTGCGCTGGCTGCGCGGTCTGCGAGCTCATAGCGAAGACGTGACCGAGAAGTGCCCCTGTGATGTTCGCGGAAGACGCAAAGTATCATTCGTAATCGTCGTGTGGGCTTTGAAAGCGAAGGGAGTCACAATGTCCACGAGTGCGCAATTTTTTTTTCTTTTTTTTTCCGCTCAGGGCTTGAGCTCCTCTCAACCACCAAGACTGGCGGGAGCCGCACAGTCCTCAAGACAAGTCTTCCAATGATAGGGAGAACTTGGACGAGTCTCGTGCGAGCCGAGTGCACCGGCAGGAGGACCAGCAATTCATCATTGCGGGGCTAGCCTTAGCCTCGCCATCTATCCCTCCCCCCTCTTTAGGTGTCCCATTATTCTTTGCCCTCGTCTTACATTTACCCAGTTATTTCCCCGCATCCTTTCAGCCAATAGGAAGCATTTCCTACGAGATAACCTAACCTTAGTGTTAATCCCATCCTGCGGCTAGCTGGCCCGTGGGGTCGGGTGGATGCCCATACCCCCAAGCTTCTAGTCACTATGTGATGTTAGGCAGAGGAACCTCTCATTTGTGCATCTGACCGACAGCCCGTAAAGGGTCATCAAGGCCAGCTGCGTACCTTCCCAGGCGTGCCTACCTGGCGAAGGTGCCCCCTGGGTCCGAAATCCAACTTTCCCAGCAGGTCTTGTAGGCCAGGGTGTCGGCTTCAACCCACCCCGGAAGTTCCCGAATGGAGCGTATCCACTCAAGGGTTGTTCCGGGAAATGAAGTGCCGGCAGAGAGTTCCCTTCTAACTCCTGGTCTACCAGTTGTCGCCTGCCAGCCTCAGGCAGCTTCCAGGGGGTCCGCTAACAAACGGACGTCATCCCGTGGTGGACCCTGAAGCAGTGAATGCCTCCCTGCAAACACCGGACGGACATAATCTTCAGGTCTTGCTTCGTGAGCCCGAGCGACAGCAGGTCCTGTGCGCTCTGTTTGCACCAGACTCCTCGAAAGTTTAGAGTTGCACTGGTGACGAGAGGGTGCTCGGCATTCTTTCCCTTACAGGTTGTGGTGACCTGTGGGACGTCGTACTTTCGCACCTTACTCTCGTGGGCCTTGAGGAGCGGATACCCACAGGTTATAACTGTGGCATCAATCACTGCGCTCTCTCTTTTTTCCAGCAGAGTGTTCTCCTTTGAGAGCCGTCGCGCAACGATGTCAGGGATCAATGTGCGAGGTCCTGTGAACCTCTTCTCCACCTCGATCGTCCACCCCTTCTTCCTCAGGCGGTCCACGATTATTTTGACCAAGCCATCGTGCCGCTTGATCCGAGCATCGTAGGTCCTGTGGCATTTTTGCAACACATGGTCCAACGTCTCGGATGCTCGACAGCCCCCTCGACAATTCTTGTCGGTGTCACGGCCTCTTTTAGTCCTTATACGGAGGGGAAGGGCGTTGATCCTCAGCTTATTGACATCTATGAAGGCTCTCCCCGTGAGTAAGCCGGTGCCCTCCTGGACCCATCGCTGCGCTGCTGGCACATGCCGCACCTCACGGAGGGCATGGCCGTCATTGCTCGCGTGGAGGAGTGCACTCCAGTGCTTCCCGACACTCTGCTTATCACTGAGGATGTTTCCCCTCACCACGCAAGCCTTCTTTGCTCTCTCCAGGGCCGTTTTCACCATGTAGGTGTCCGCGGCCTGTCGGCAAATCGGGCTGCTTGAGGTGGCCATCCGAGAGAGCCTTTGAACCTGCATCCAGGGGATAGCAGTGCTGAAGGACCCAACCCCTAACCCTCCCTCAGCAACGGGAGCGTGATAATATCCAAGGGGCGTGTCGTGCGGTAGCGCCATCCACTTGCGCACCGCATCTCGGATCTGGACGTCCAGCCGTTTCAAAAGCTTTTTGTTCCAGCGTCCGAGTACCAACCTGTGGTAAAGTCGGGGTATTAGGTAGAAGCGGAGAATTACCAGTCTTTGCTGGGGTTTCAGTGGGGCTTTGGCAACCCTCTCCAGCATGCTGGCCACGTCTTTGGTCAACGGGACGTTTCTTCCGTTGGGAGAGAACTCCACCCCGAGGTACTTCCACCTGGCTTCTATTCCGCATGCGGGGAGGGGAATCCCCGACACCGAAAAGTTGCCTGTCGTCACAACCTTCGTCCTCTTCTCGCGGCCCGAGGGCACTATCGAGACGGTGAACGACTTCTCTGCATTAATTGCCAGCCCCCGCGCACCCACGAATGTGTGCAGGCTATCCAATCTCCTCTGCAGACCTTCAGGGGTGGATGCGAAGACTATCAGGTCGTCCGCAAAGGCCATCCCGTCCAGTTGCAGCTGGTTGGAGCTGTACCCGATACAAGGGTCCAGTGTTTGCAGGAATTCGTCCAACACGAGGTTGAAGAGAAGTGGGGAGAGCGGGTCTCCCTGCCTCACGCCGACTGTGGGGTGTACCACTCTGGATGAACCCTCCAGTGTCAGTTTTGTCCAGGAGTCCTCGTACAAATCCTCCAGATAGTCGAGGAACCCCTGATCGAGTCCGGCGCGACGAGCACCCCTAAGGACCGCTTCTGTCGTCACCCTGTCGAAAGCCTTGGACAGGTCCAGGCTTGCCATGTGCAGCGGCCGAAGCTTTTGCTTGGCGTCCTCCAGAACGGAGGCCAACAGGAAGACGTTTTCTGCGCATCCGTCGACCGGGGTGAAAGCTCGCTGCCTGTAGTCGAAATCCAGTTCGCTGATCAGTCGCTTCGCCAGGATTCTGTGATACAGTCTCAGCAACACGCTTGAGACCGTGATGGGGCGGAAGTCCGAGTAGCACTTGGCTGGGGACTTCTTGGGAATGAAGGTTGTGCGCGCCCCCTTCAGCGACGTCGGCACGCGTTTCACCAGAACTAACAGGTTCATGATGACCTCGAGTGTGGTGTTGGGAACCGTCCGCAGCAACCGCGCGGTGAACCCGTCAGGCCCAGGGGCCGACTTCACAGGTGGCAGATTGCTCGTCACCTCCTGTGATGTCACCGGATAGAAGAGATGTACCTTTGCTTCCGAGGGTCCAACCTCCTGCGTATTCGCAGTAGTAGTAGTAGTCATCTCGTGTCCGGGTGGACACATGACTTCCTCCCACTGTGCAAGCAACTGGGTAGGGTTCTCGACCTGGACTTCCGGTGTGCCATCCAAGACACCCCGGGCGCAGTCGCCCTGCCGTTTCCGGAAGTGCTCCTGCATCCTGGCGTATTCCCGTCTCTTTCTTTTCCGGCGACTCGTCGGCCCCGTTGTCTGACGGTCCCCCGCACGACCGCGGGCTGGCCCCTTGTCACACACGAAGACGCGCCGCAGATAGTCGTCGAGTCTGCGCGACACATCCACCCCTTCACAGGCCTGTTTGGCAATGTCCCACAGTATGTCGGACTGGAATTTCCGAGGGCATGGCTTCTGGATGAGTTTCCTTAGGTGTTCAAGGTTTACCGACTCCCCCTCAGCGCCTTGGGCGCTTCCGGTCGGTCGGGGGTCTTCCTCTTTTTCGTCAGCGTCTGTCTCGCCCCCAGCTGGTGCTGTCTCCTGAGTCAGGCGCTGCACCAGCTGTTTGTACTCATCCTTCTTTCTCTGTCCTTTTATGGACTCCAGCGTTCGTGCTGGGAACGAGTCACGCAGGTCCACATTCAAGAACCTGGACCCCGCGCGTCGGAGTTCTACCTCTCGCTTAGCGAGTAGGTATCGCTCCTCAGCTTCCCATCGGGGCTTTACTCGTTCCACCACTACCTCCGCATTGGCTTCCACCGGGTGGCGTGCCTTGGAATGTAGCGTGCGTCCCGCTTTCGTCCGGAATGCCCGATGACAATCGGGGCACTCGAAGGGTGTAGCACATGGGGTTGTAGACTGCTGAGTCTGGGTGGCATTTCTGCTCTCTCCCAGAGGAGCCTCTTCATCATCCTGGAGGGCTGCGACTAGTGCTGATGCATCTGCATTTGCAGAGTGCACACTTTCTTGGCCACCATCACCTCGTTGTTCCGCCGTCCAAACTGTTGCCGCTTCATGTGGCAAGGATTGTTGATCCACCCCGGTCTCCGGTACCCACACCATCGACCGGGTGCCTCCCGTTACAAGGGCGGCAGAGGGATTCAACTCTCCTTGGACAGTTGCACTGCGATTGACTTCTCCTCGGTGAGTTGGGATGTGGGGGTTCGGTTGGGCCAGCGCAATCCCTCCAGCGCCCCGAGCGGGACGTTTGGTGGGGGTTTCCACACGCTGAGTAACCCGGTTGAAGATCCCCCCCCTGCCTGGGGTGCCCGCACCGCTTAGATTCCGCTGATGAGACGGGGACTTCGCGGTTTCGTCGCGGGCTCTCCTGGCTAGGGGTTTCTCCTTCCTCCTGGTTTCCAACCAGTCACTTTTCGGTGCTAGGATGCTTTCAGAGCGCTGATGAGACGAACCTCCAGCTACCGCACCTACTGGCTGACTGTCTCGCACCGAAACGGTTTGAGATACATGTTGGGCTCTTTTGTCCTTCTGAGTTTGGACACTTGTGATTGTGTACTCCATCCCTGTGCGGTCCCCACACTCAGGAGTCACTGACGTGTTTAGCGCGCCAACCCTCATTGCGGGCCTGGGTTGACGTTGGTCCGATGACATCGTTTGTCCGTTGTCCATCAGTGGCCTTTGACATGACCTAGGACTGTGGACACTCTCTGTCAAATTGTCTGGGGCAGTCACCATCCTTGCAACTGTGGCGATCCTCGAGGTGCGCTCCCCCTTGCGGGGCTCCATCACTGTGCGATCCCCACACTTAGGGGCTCCGACAGCTGCACCTGATGACCGTTCACTTTGCTTAGGTTCGTGCCTTGTCCGCTTTAGTGAGTCAGTTGAATGGACCTTGCTGCTCCCTGCGGCATAAGACGGCTGCGGGCCGATACCTCCCCGCACTTTGTCTCGTGGGGGTGCCCCTACGGTATGGTACTGTTTGGCCCGCGCCCCTTCTGCGCGTTGGGAACTTGACTCGTCCGCTGACTTCGCAGTTGCCATCACTGTCCCGGTGCCCGCCTTAGGTGTAAACACCATCCTCGGCTTCTTCCGTGACCTAGGCTTCTGCTGGGGTCCCTCTTCTGGACCCTCCTCGGTGCGAGAGTCAGGGTGGATGACGGGGATCACGTGTTCCCTTGCGGTCTCCGATGGCTCTGGGCGGATACCTGCCCCCACATGTCCTCGAGGGGGTGCCTCAGTGGCGTGGTACTGACTTGCCTTTTGCCTTCTTCTCCGCTGGGACGCTTCTGTGTCCTCCAACTCTTCCTCTGGGTGTTTGTTACCCAAGGAGGGGCAGATCACTCGCTCGGCCTCCTCCGGCAGTTCCCCCTGCCTGAGTGGTCGTCCCGCACTGATCTGCTTTGGCTCTACGGACTGCACGCCGTCTCGTGCATCCTCGTTCCTTCTGTGCTTGCTAGACCTTGGGAGCACATTCATCGTGTTTCCCTTCTGCTTGGTCTTAGCTTTGTCCTTTTGCTTACCTGTTTTCGGTGCAGGCTCCCGAGCAGTCCCCTCCGACGCAACCCGCTTGGGTCCGCCGGGAGGAGCCTCCGCCTCGGGGCCACCTCGCGACCTTCTGGCTGGCTTGCAACGCTTAGGGCTCGGAGCGTCGGGCTTTGACCCGTGGCTTTCCGATTTGTGGGTTTTCGGTCTAGCCGAGCCGCTTTCGAACCTGCGGGGAGGGTTTCCCCGTAGATCCTGGGTTTGGGACATGGTTTGGCCGGTGTTCAGACAACCGTTTCCAGCGGTACCAACGAGGAGGTACACATCCCGTGGGAAGTCGGAGGCTCTACCGTGATCCATAGTCAAGGTCCGAACTTTATGGTCACGCTCCAACTCCCCGAGTAACTAGGTGCTCCGAGCGGCCAAACTCGAAACAAACGCCGAATAGGGTGATCCTATCGGGGCTACTCTCTGTGATCCACGCGTGCGCTAAGCCCGCTCACAAGAGAGTCATAGTTACTCCCGCCAGCGAAGGTCACGACAGCGCTGCGTTGACTTCGGGGTTCTCGTTCTGTTTGGTGCAACAGCGATGCGACAAAGAACTGAAACGTTCGTGGTGTGCGTGGTGCGGTGCTTCGAAGTAGACAGACACCCACGCTAACACGGAGCGAAAATTGGTTATTGTGGTGTTGATGTTAACGGGTTCAGACTCGTCATCGTCAGCTGATCCAGTCAAACTGGTCCGGGAGGACGCAGCGAGCCTTTTTAAAAGTAAATCTTTCTTCGTTCTGTTTCAAAATGTGGAATATTCCCGACGCATACCGTGAGTAAAAAGCTGCGGGCGTTTTCAACAAAATTACGTCGTTTTAATTGAACAATGAACTCCGAATTGTCCTAAATCTGCCGTTTTTATGCTTCGTGTTGTTGGACTGCGTTTGCACAGCGACGTGTTGCGCTCATCGTGCAGTGTGAATAAATTTGGGCAAGATTGCGTACCTGCCCACAGATGCATGAACTGGGACCATTTTTTACGTAGTGAACACAGTGCTTTTTTATTTAGAGTGTCTAGTCGCGGACGTTCGATGCACCCAGTGCGAATCTCGACGGCCTCCGGAGCGATATGACGAGAACGTAACTGGACACGTTTGTCGCCACGCGAACGCTTCACTGCCTCCAGCCAAATAGCATTCCTTTCGGGGCGACATGGCTGCTGGAAGGCTCGCTGTCGGGATCACTCATCTGACATCTCTGAAAAGTCGGCATTTGCACGCGCAAGCAAAGAAAAAAGCACGCTAAGCAAGCAAAGAGGAAAACGAAAGAACCGCACTATGAAAGCCAAAACCCCGCGTCGCTTCCTATCACTAACACCTACGACAGCTGCTAAGCACCCACTACTTCACTTCAAGAAGTCTCACTCAAGCACCTGGGTCAGCACGAAACACTGATCACTTCGGCGAAACGACTAGTCGGGGTAGGCAAGACCGGCAAGATATGCGGGAGCAGAGACTTCGGCGGCCATGAAAGAATGGCGAAGCGTTTGTTTGTTATGGTATGTATGCAAACGGAAGTGCCCGTTTTGTAAACCTTTTGTAAAGAATAGTAACTGTCCTCACATGGGTTATTCTTTAAACGTAAAAATATGCCGCTCAAAACGAAATTGCAACATATAACAAAGGTTTAACAACCAAGATCTAAGCTGTCAATCAAACTCTTAGCCAATGAGAACCTATTTGGATTGACGTCACGTAATCACAACTTCGTGGTGCGCGATTTAAAACGGACGAAATTGCCGCAAACTAAAATCAGTCTCACGCAAAAAATATTGCTGTAAAAAATTTTTTTTCTCGCGGAAATTTTTTTTTTTTGACATGCTTGTCCCAAATAGGCTATTTAAAAAAAGCTTTTTTTTCTTTGCAGTTACCCTTTAAGTATTCTTGTTTTCGGGAGAAAATGGCGTCTGAGAGGAGGTCAAATGACGACTTTTTCAATTGCGAAAGCTTTAAATGGGTCCTGCAATCATATTTAAGCGTCTACCTTTTTTTGCAGTTTCCACGTCTCTTGGGGCTCGGGCAAGCCAGAGGGCACGGAGAGGGTAACTAAATATCAGTGCGTCATATCTTAACCGGACGACGCGGAAACCTCCTCCACCTACGGGGGCGAACCGCGGTACCGAAAGCTCGCGATATGTGACGTTTTTGGTCCTGGGCTTACTACTGGTCTGAGCCGCTAAAAGCTTCTTCTTAGTCGAAATACAAAATATAAGAGGCGCGAGCTGTATCAATTATTTATAAACGTAGTTTTTGTTCAGTATTTTAGATCAGCAATGAAACAAATGTTGTTTATAAAGTACGAAAACAAGAAATGACCCGTCGACATACCCGCCACCAAGCAGTGGAATAGGCGGCGCATACTAGAAAGGTGCAGTGGGATCAGGCACCGACGAGCGGCGAGCGTGGAAAGGTCCAGGATGTACGCGGTGGCGCTGCAATCGAGGATCCGACCGGTTCCGAGCGTTCCGAAGGCCTTCGGTAGGCAGCTTTGGCTTGCGGTTTGGCCCTTTGTCGGCATGGCAGCGCGAAGTGGTTCCCGTTCTGAACTGATGTTTACCCCTTGATTGCTGTCGTTTGTGGCAGATGAAGATTCATGCCGAATTAGTTTTTAATCGCGCACCAAATGCAATGCGAGCCACCCTGGCTGCCCTTTTCATACAGCCTAATCAGAACATACTTTAGTGGCGCCCTCTCGAGCCGTCAACACGGAGTGCGGCAGCCGTGAGCGCTAGCTGAGCTCACTACCCTTCCTCTAGTTCACGGCCACTCAAGCGACCAAGGACGCCATGATGGAGGTTATTTTTTGCTTGTTTTTGTGATATTAATTTGCGTATAACTTTGAAAATAAAGCGGAATTCGAGAAAAGAAAAGTTTCATTAAGTTACTACGTTCAGTGCGCTCAGATTCGGTGCAAATTAAAAACCAGTAAACAAGTCCTTGCAGGGCCCCTTTAACGGGGTAGGGAAACGAAATTACAGGGCACATTTTCTAGCTTGAATGTGTTGCATGTTGCACCCCAACCTCAAAAACACCAGTCTTCCGTTGAAAGGCACACGAAAACTAATTTTAAAGCTAAATAAACGATCTTTCAATGTGCACCTCGTGGATGCATGCGGAGTCTATTTGGGAGGTAATCTAGCAACGTTGGGGAACTTGCTACGTAGTCGTGACGTAGCAGATTCCTTCGGAGCAGCGCCGCTCTTTGGCATTTCAACGTTTTCCTTCTTAGCTTTCCTCCTCAACTCACAAATCACGCATTGAACCAAACAGTCCAAGAAGACGGAAAGGGTGGACTCCCCTCTTTCTCGGACCCTCGTTTGTGCACCCGGATACAGCCATTCTCCCCCTAGAAGATTAGCCAGTCGCTCAAAACTTGGACAAAAGTTGCTTTCCCCACCCCGTTCAGCCCTAAGCTGACAGTGCTGTGGAAGCTACGTGCTCCTTGGGCCAGCCACACGCTCGTCACCCCACGGGTACTTCGAACGGCTCGGTTGTAACGCGTTGCTGACAACGCCACCAAGGGCGAAGCTCAGTCATAACCCCGCCAGCCTTGCTACGTCACGAATGCGGGGAATCTTTTCTTTCTGTTTTTGTTTGCGCCGGATATCCCATGACGCATCGCGCTCTCCGTTCGCTTCTCTTCGAGCGCTTGCTCGAGTGCACCGTTTGAAACGAAAAATATATAGCCAGTCGTTCGAAATACAAACGTGCGATTATCATTTACGGTTATTATTCGTCATGCTTGACTCATTTCCGAACGAAATTTGAATATTTCAATTTTTGTTTCCGTACCCCTTTAAGGGCAATAGCAATAAAGAATAAAAACTTCTGCAAGGTGAATACAGTATCTTTTTTGTATAACGCACGGAATCTTGCATACTAGAATTAGATAAATTAATTTTATGGAAATTTATGTTTAAAGAAAAACTGAAGGAGAAACTTGGCTTCTTGCGGAACTCTTTTATATAAGGGCATTTCCTGCAAATTTTTAACAGATTTAATATAACTTTTTGAGCTGAAACTTTTTGACAGAGTATATAGCGCTTTATTCGCTCTAAAATGAAATGGAGTTTTGCTATTGTTAGTATTTCTTGGCATGGCGCCCAAAATATTTATATAAAAAGTCAAAATTATCGAATTTTTGAACGGCAATAAAAAAATTATCCTCGATTTTGGTTGTAGATTTATTTAATGTCTTCTTGAAAACCGGTGAAAGCCCTGCCAGAATGACGCCTAGAAGAGTGACGTAGCCGTTTTCGTAATCCAGTCATTTTCTCGGCAGCGTGTGATTGGTGGGTACACAGAGAACACAAGTGACGATATACCTGAAACGAATATACGTGACTCTTCTAATCGTCATTGTGGGCAGAACTTCCGGCGCGCTTTTTGCTCGCAATTTTTTTAAATCAGACTAGAAAAAGTGGAATTCATATAAAAAACCTTTACATTTTTGCATTTTTTTTTAATTTTTCTGGCTTCTAAGTGAAATTGTCGTGAATACTGCGCTGGCAACATGACCCCTAAAACCAATCATCGAATAGTTTATTAACATGTCTTAGTTAATTATTCAAATTACCATAACGATTATCTCTTCATCTAATGTCCGCTTGATAAACACATGGTGAGGACGGCACTCGTCTAACCTTCACCACCTTAAGAACAAAACAAAATATTTTGGAATGAAAATAAAACATCCTGTATACATAACACATACGCATGACAATGGAAGAATGTCAAGGTCACCTGTCATTGTTTCTTGACACCAATAGCTTGACACCAATAGCTTACGTGGCAGAATATATATATATATATATTCATTTATTTATTCTTTTTTTTTTTGCGGCAGTCACATGTCATGGTTTGATGAAATAAAAGGGCGGGTATCAGAAGGTAAGACTCCAGGAAAAGTCAAGACACCAACTTGAGCGAACATGCAGCCTGCTTCAGCATTTGTAGTGGTTTGTAGCATTCTTGGAATACATATACCTTCGCCGGCAGAGAGTGCAGAAGGTACCAACGGACTCGCAGACCAGCTCTTTCAGGTATAGTTTATATAAACCAAAATTTTGTTGGGTTTCCGTGATGTTACCTTTGTAGCCAACCACATATATATTAATCGTAATAAAACTTGATAAGTGTAAATGCAGCGATTAATTTTAGTTGCTATTTCAATATGATTAAACTGTATTTGCGAAGAGATGTGCAGAATAACTTTCATTAAAAAAAACGACAATGTTTGCTGAACATTTTGCGTTAGGTGCATGTTGCATATCGTATCTCTGCAGTGAAATATGCGTTATATGAGGACGATACAAATAAACTATTTTGCCGCTTCAGTAATGCCTATGAAGGCGTTTGTTTTAAATTTTTTTTAGCCATACTCAATACACGTATCAGAGCGTTTAAATATTTATACTTGAAGCAACCATTGTTTGGAGCAAAATGCATCTGTTGACTAACTGATCTCGGGTGTTCTCAGGGCTAGTACAGTCATGTGGTAAGACATAGAGGTGAGCATTCCTTAGATCTCCAACTTAAGCTACGAGTACGTTAAAGTTTATAAATAATGCATCCCCCAAGACTTTAAAATCAGGGTGAATTTATTCTTGTACTAATGCCTTAAACTATTACTGCTTTCTCCTTTGCGGTTTATTATTTTGCACCATACACCACGTCCACTGTAAAAAGCAGTGAATAAAGATAATTAGTGTAGAATTATCTGAGCCAGTTTTCTACATTACATCTATAGGTTTGTTGCCATTTGAAGGCATGTCGCTAGCAATATTTAATAATGTCCAATGAGCCTATTTCTGTCGGTGAATTTTAGACTTGAAGGGCTTAGTGTTTTACTAGTATATCAGACGTCAGATTTCTCTATAAACTCATATTAAACTCAACTTTGACTTAGATAATTGAATATTTGAGAATATTTGGTATGCACAATGAAATAATTAAACAAAACAGAACTTCTTTGTGTTTAACCGGGAAATGTACGAATATAAAAATCTATGCATTGATGTTCATTTTTGCATTCCCTATTGAAAAAAAGACCTTTCAGCCCTGATGTGTTATGGGACCCTACTAGACCTTCAAGACTTCAGACTTCAGCACTTCAAACTTTAGCCCTTCAGACTTCAAGACTACAGACTTCAAGACTTCAGACTTCAAGACAACACTCTTCAAGACTTCAGACTTCAGACTTCAAGACTTCAAGACTTCAGACTTCAAGACTTCAGATTTCAAGACATCAGACTTCAGCCCTTCGGCTAACCCCTTAGCCAAAATACCTTAGAAATGCAGATTTCCGGAAAGCCGCGACAAATTAAAATGTATGTAAAGCGTTTGCTCAAACCCGCGCGCAAGCAGCTGCAGACAAGTGATAAAATCAAATAGGGACAACCGAGTTATTTGTCGCAAAATATATATATATTTCGAGGTACTCACATTGCCACTGGGTATATTCCTCAGACGTAAGGTAGTTCAGCTAATAAAACAGAACAGATGCACCGCTCGAGTGGAATTCAACGCCGACCTCGAGGGTCCGAAGCACAAAGAGCACTTCAAGGGATGGGCGCGATGCTACATGGACGAGTCCGTCGACCACGACGCACGCACAGTGACAGCCACAGCATGGTGTCGACAGACTTCGGAGCACGAGCAGCGGAGCGCCTTTCCTTTGCACGCTCGGCGACAGCCGAGCTTGCGGCGCTCCGCCGGGCACTGTCCTAGGCTGAAGCAGAGAGTACGCCCGACCGCCTGGTAATCCTGAGCGACTCGAAGGCGGCACTGACCCAGCACGCCAACCCGGAGCGTGAAAATCGCTCTGATGGGACTTCAGGATTTTTTTAAAGGGTGTGAAGGGGACTTCAGGAATTTCTGAGGGGTTTGAAGGGGGTACCGATATTTTCTGGTGGGTTCGCTGGCCCCGTCAGAGGCTCTCCTAAAATGTCTGAAGTGCCCTTTACAATGCCTTGAAATGTCTGAAAGCCTGTCAAGAGCTTTTCTAATGGGGTCGGGAAAACCTTCAGGTTTTTTGAGATGTCTGTGGGGCCACGGCTTACGTGGAGAAAAGACATTTCGCAGAATTAGAACATAGCTACGTATTGTTCGCAAAGGGAAAAAAATAAGTATTTGGAGAATGTCGATCGTGTGTGTGTACGGTCAGATTTTTATTACTGCTCTTCTATCAAACACGAGTGGGCTCGTGGACCCGTCTGTCACTGGTCAGGTGTTCGGTCGCCAAGGAGGCCATTGCGAGCGATCGCCCGGGCAGAGCGGCGTTTTGAGGTGAACAAGCTTTGCTTGTTGCACGAATAATAATAAAAAAGGGCAAGCCGAGAGCAGCGCGTTGCCCAAAAACAGGGACGCACGCGAGGGAGATTGCGAAGGCGAAGCGGCAGCGACTCGTCCGGGGAACCGTTTCCCCCGCGGGGGACGGTCCCCAAAAAGGAGAAAATAAACAGAACCATTTTGCTTCTCACCAGAGTCGGGCGTTATCTCTTTTTCGTCGTCGTCAAAAACACGAACAGGCAACTCAAATTGTCCCCCCCCCCTCTTTTACAACGCCTACACACACATACTGCGCTTCTCCCCGCCCGGCAATGGGGAGAGGGTGCAGAACCACCAGGGCTGGGCAACACGCGTCTCCAGTGGTCGGCACTCTCTCCCGCCGACTCGGCGGGAGAGAGTGGTGTGAGGAAGCCGAGGAAGCTAGCTAGGAGGCCGCTATAGCCATCTTTTTCCACTCGTGGGCGGTCTGCTTCTTACCGCCATGGATATCTGGAACGGACCGGTTTCCTCCAGAAAGGTGAGCATCGCTTTGAGGGTTCGCCCCTTGGTCTGTCTTGATCCGTGCAGTTTCTTCCTTCGTTCCGCAGGTGAACCCCAGTCCGGCGTTGGCCGCCTTCAGCACCGCTCGAGCGCCATCGTGTTCAGCGCATTCAAGGATATGGCGGCCGGTGTCGGCCTACTCGCCGCAAGCCTGGCAGGCGGGATCAGCGTTTCACCCCATGTAGTGCCTGCGCACCGGGGTCATGGTACTGTGGGTCCTGAGACGGTGGATGACGGCTGCTGTCCTGCCTTGTTCCTTGCGCCTCTTCGTCCGTCCGGCTCCAGAAGCATCCAGCAAGCGAAAAATACGCCGAAGACGCCGCCCCGACGGCATCATGGACGAAACCGTGACTGTGCTCAGGATTTCTCAGCGGTGACGGGTGCTGCTTGCGAGTTCCTGGTGTTCGCTACACGTGCTTACTGAGACTGTGCATGTGTCCGTGAGGTGCACTTGCTAGGTTTTATTAGCTGAACTACCGTACATCAGGAATTTACACAGCGACATTGTGAGTACTTTGAAAGATATTTTTCGTTGTGATAAAGAAGACAGTTGTTCCTATTTGATATGATCTCTTTCGTCTACAGCTGCTTGCGCCCGGGTTTGAACAAGCGTTGGTTTTTATCGTCTTTTTGAGTTTTAATATGCATGTAAAACTCAATGTTCGTAATAAATTTTCAATAACGTTTTGAACTGCATTTTTGTTTTGGTTCACAGTCATTTGGGTGTCTAAAGAGTTGACGGGTTGAAGGGCTGAAGGGTTTTTCTGTGGGGTATACCTGACGGGTTTTCCTGTAGGGTATTTTTGAAGGGTTTTAAAGGTCTATGAGGTCCCATAATCCTTCAAGGCTGATGGGCCCTTTAGAATTATTTTCAATAGGGGTGCTCCACCGCTCACCGGAGAGTCGGCGAGCGCGGCGATCATGTTTCAGCGCTAAGAAGGGAGAAATGCCTTCCAGTGGCTGCCGGCCCACTGCGGCACTCGAGGGCATCAGGAGGCGGATCGCTTGGCGGCTTCGGCCCAGGGCGACGACGCTTGTCCGACCTCCAGCGTGGCTGCGTTCTCGGACGCACGACTCCTGGTGAGTTGGGCCATCCGTGTGCACCACCCAGATATCGAAAACAGCCCCATGCCGCCCAAACTCCCGAAGGACCTGCCGAGGAAAGTTGCCGCAGGAATACATAGACTTCATTCGCACAAACAGCGCCTTCGCACGAGCTCACCGAGCGTCAACAGCCAACAGGAACAAAGACTTTCCCGCTGACCTACGACCGTTGCCAGCGGCAGCAAATTGACCAATCCGGACGCGGGGATGTCACGGCGACTCTGATTTCAAGGCGCCCCTCCCAGTCGCGCGCTGGTAAGACCAGGCTACTTTGCTTTCGGGGCACTCCACATTCCGGATGCCGTTGTCTGCGTCGTTACAAACCCCCTCTCCCAAAGTTAAGGAGAGATATTCATAGTGCGAGAGTGCGACCGATCTTATGCCGGCAACTTCTCAATAAAAGTCATTTTCAACGTTTCGTTTCTGAAGCACTGGTGGACCTTGAAATCGTAAATATTGCAACGCTGTATACACGCAGACGGTGCTAGGAAATGTAAGCAAAAATAAGCAATACGTATAAGCCCGTCTGTTGTCCGCCCAATATGTCACACATTTCGGACCGGCTTGGCTTACTTAGTTGTTGGGCGGGCGGCTGGGCCGCTGGGTGGCCAACTCGCACCGCCGAATTCTTGAGCCGAGATTGTTTGATAAAGCTAGCTCGATAGACTTTTATCTGTTCTCTATGGGTGGCTATATGTGGACATCGTTTGCTCTCAATGAGTCCCGATCAAAGCAATATTCGCTTCGTCTTCACTATGAACCAATATGAAGAGCGACACAACAGGTTTACGCACTCGCGTCACCGAAGTGGGCTGCCGATGATCACAGCACGTTTACGCACTACCGTCTTCGGATGAATTCTGCGAGGTCCTCCCGATAATGTCTGGTGGGTTTCACAGATCCTTTAGAACGGCCCTGAAAGGCCACACAGACCTTTTAAAACGACCCCGAACGAACGAACACCTCTCAGAAAGATATCTTGATGGGCCCCACAGACCTAGTAGAGGAGCCTGGTGGGCCCATCAGACATTTCAGGATATCCTAAAAGGCCTCTCAGGCCCTCACAGGAAATCCTAGTGGGCCTCACATACATTTTTTCAATAGGGTTGGTACACTAGAAGAAATATTTACTTGAGCTATCATGAATGGGAAGGCAGGAAAATAAACAATTTGCAAAAGTATTGTGCACAACAGTGTATTTCAATAAAAAAAAATACATGCATCAATATTTCCCTTCGAATTTAATCAAAAAATTGTATGTTCGCCAATGGTTGTTTATTCCAACCTATACAGTACCTGGTGAGATTGTACACAGCTTGGTGGGGTTCCTCAAACGCATTGAAACATTATAACGGAACAGTTGCATAGATTTGAGCCTCGTTCAAAGTGATCCCATATGGTTCACAAACGAACGAAATGAATAACAGTTCTGCAGTGCTCTATCAACAATGAAAGCATTAACTTTGCTATTCAGGCATTTCTTACATAAAAGTTTTGGGGCTGGAGATATTAAGTGAAAACGATACATACATGATCGTTGTTAGTGAAAAACCTAATATATTCGACTCGGAAGCACTCCATGCACATACCAGAACCATATTATAATATGCCATCCCTGTGTGGGACCATGTTATCCTTTTCTGATCGATTCACTTCAACGCATTCCGTGTCTTAAACTCCGCCGATTTTTCGAACTACCTCATCCAAAGGCATAATCTGAATGCGGATGGCTTCCTGATACCGAAGTACTATCTCGTTCTCCCAGATTCGCACTAGCTAATTAAAAAGTGATATTTTGTTTGCTGCCGAAACCGAAACATCCTTCTCCTTAGTTATTCCCCAATTTTCCCTGCCACCCAAGCGTGACGTCACGGGTGGGAAGCGAGGCACGCGGCCGGTAATCGGGTACACTCGCGCCCGCCTTTCTCGCGTCTAACACCGTGAAACCCTGGGCGTTCGTGCTATCTGAAGTTCATAATTATCTTTATTTGCACAAAGTATGACCTTGGCCTACGTGCTGAACTATGGAAAAGTAAAAAAAGAAAAGGGATCAATTAGAATTTTGATAAAACCGTTTTTGCAACTCGGTACACTCAAGCCGCAGCTCGCTAGTTTCGTGATATCGCTAGTAAATCCGTTCTCTTTTTATTAGAAGATGGCTGGCTAAGAAAGGTCGAAGAGTCACGCAATACATTTTTGGTCAAATTGCCAAAACACCACGGAAAATGCTCGGAATGTGGGTAGAGATGCCTCATACGCTCGTATAACCTGAAGGAACGTGCCATTTGTTTTAGATTTTCTTTAGAAAAGTTACTGTTGCAGGCGCCAGCACGTGTAACTCCTCTTGCGGCATGACTATGCTTCTTGGTGCTTCAATACTTTAGCAAAGGATCTATAGACCATTTCTGAAAAGCGCTTCTGGTCGATGCCATTTTCAGCTTTCGTGCGTGTGGCGCGTACATTGCTCGCCTTCCAAAGCGACCAACATGTGCGTGCTGGGCTGGGACCTAAGACATGAAGACTGTGATTCTCATAAACAATAAAATGTATAAAATGAAATGAACTGCATTCGTGTAGACCAGATGACAGATTACTGATCATGAAGATCGTGTTAAAATGACAATTAAAAGTACTCTGAAACCACCAAGCCAAACATCAAGGTGCAATGGAATGCGTATAAAATACACAAATACACTGCTCATCTTCAAATAAAGAATATTTGCTTGAAGATACAATGATGCGTAAGGTACAGGAAGACATCGTAAAACTATTAATTCAAAATAAGTTAACAAAAGTTAGTAAAAAGAAATATGTACCCGTTTTTTTTTTTTACTTTTGGAGTAGAATGCAAAGCGTTTAAACACCCATCCACGAGAGCACACGGGAAGGGGGTAATTGTTTATGAGATTTTTGTTTCAATTAAGTTTTAGTTTAGCACAGTTTCCATCAGCTGGAAAGTTTGCATGCCTCCCCTCAATGAGGTTAATATTTTCACGGTTAAAAAAAAAAAAAAAAAAAACTTTTCAGCCCTATATAAAATTTCTCCTCAATAGGATAAAATAAAGACGTTTCCATCACTTCTTCTGCACCGAATATTGCACGCCAACCATTTGACAAACCAGGCAAAGGCTCTATCGTATATTAATGGAGCTCAACGCCTGCTCCATAAACCTCTGTAGCAGCAGACAAGAATAGCAGTATGTTGAAAGTCGTGTCTAAATTCAGACTTGAACTTTGTTTAGACGTTTCACTTCTCGTCTTCAACATATCGGCCGCGTGAGTGGAACTCAGAGAGTAGCCCGAGCTAGATTCGACGTCCGAAACAGAAATATTGTTTACTAAACATAATAAGAAATCACTGAACCAATTGTGGATAACACAGGTGGCTGTGCAAAATGTCGACAATAGAGTTAGATTATGTACAATTTTTCTCGATATTATTAGCGCTCTTCTTTGGACGGATGTCGTAGTGGTCACGGTGGTCACAGCCGGCTTGAGTTTGCGCTTGCAGCTCTTGAAGCTGTTCCAGCTGCTGAAGGATACTCAACTCGCAGCACGCGGCTATAAAGTATTCCGTGCAAAAGTGAAAATATTTCACGTGACACTAGTTCTCTCGGCTCACAGCTCGCGCAAAAGCACATTGACGTGGCTTGCCTCCATTGCTGCCGGGGAGCGCATTTTGTTTCTCGCGAGCACGAAAACATGGGTAAAAAGGAAGCTATTTCCCTAACATGCATTTTTCCTATAGCTCGTTAAAGGAAATTGAAAAGTCGCGATTCTAAAGCTTTTTGGACACATCATACTATATAGCCGGCTATATAAATCTGAATGGTCGAGATTCTATAGCTTTGAACACATAGATCATTCTGTAGGTGGCTATAACGTGTTTTATTGTTTTTTAGGGATAACCATAAAGGGCCATATACGGTGATAGTTCAGCATAGGATTCTTCATGAGCAAACGGAAAGTTTGCTCTCCGTTTTGTTTTTAACTTTCCCAAGAATTCTTGTTCTCTGCTGATTTGGTGCACACGGGCATTTGTTCCAGTCAGCGGCAAAGATTGCCCTAGGAAGAATTTCTTATTGATAAGGCGTGGTCACACCACCTATCATTAATGCAGCGCCCGGTCTGGTCCCCGTTCACTTTTCCGCATGTCATTGGTATCGTAAACCATTGACGTAGCACAGTCAACAAACTTCGCAGCGTGCTTCTTTTTATATAGCATTTTCACCCCTTTCTTGTCGTGGATGTTTGAGCACAGCTCGATTAGTTTGTTTGAAGCCGAGAAAACAACAAAAACCTCAGTATGCTGCAACGTTTTTGAAGTTCTGAGACAACCTACACACGTATGTGATGACCACCCGTCTCGTCTTTCTTCTTGAAGTCACTCTTTCTTCTTCCTTTTTGAGCCTTGACCTAATGGTTTCCGGGACTTCTGCCACGAAACCTTCAGGATAGCCGGCAGTTCCCAGACGACCTTCCTGATAGCTTAAACTCGCCCATGACGTGTGCGCAAGATTTAGTGAGGCCTTCTTCAATGGTCAAGAAAACCTTTTTTTAACCAATTCAGAGAGTGCGGAAGTAACTGGGAGAACCTCCATCTTCGAACGCGGGAGGTATTTCCAACATGCATGTTCCTTTTCAAAGGTCATGTTCAAATCTAGAAACTACAGCTTGTCTGATGCCACAATTTGGCGGGTGAAAGGGAGGTTATGTAAATTTAAAAAAATCACTTCTTTCATTTACTTGACCAAATCATCGTTGCAAAGGGAGACGGCGCAAGCACTAATTATCAACGTACCTGAAAATTTAACAGGCCGCCAGAATGTCTTCCCCCCAAATTCCCCTTTCACACTCAGTCAAAAACTGTCATATTAGACATAATTTTCAAACGACACAGTGGTAGAACTCAGATACAACGTCAGCAGTTTTATGAATAACTCGACGCTCGCACCCCTTGTATTCCTAAAGCAGGTCTCACAATTTTCACCTATGCAACGCCTAACCACAAAAAACAGTTTGTCATGGGTAACTGAGTAGAATGTGTCTTCTACAACTAATGAAAACATACCGCTCTAACCCGAGCCGCCTTCAGGAAAGGACTCGATCACTGCATCAAAGTTCCGAACTAAGAACGGGTCCTTGAAGACCAGCCCGGCCAAGGGCTTGCGAGGTAGCCTCTAGTTATCCTCTGCCACGAGCCTCTTTCAGTCCCAATTGCCATGGTTGAGCAGTCCACTTGATGCGTTTTTGCGGGGAAAAGCACAGCGAGGCTTCGCTTCGCTGTGGTTTTCACCACAAAAAGCGTACCTATGCTTTTGCGAGCCGGTATATGTACTCTGTTGAAAAAGAGGCAATAAAATATGTATTTATTTATAATTAATTATAATTCTTAGCTCGTTGAATCCTCTTTGTGAAGCCTGTCAATTGCAGTCTTTGGCATACGTCCTTAGCTTCTGCTTTGATCTTGTTTAGCGATACGTTTTCACCTGCCTGAAATTCTTGACAATGGCCTTCCTTGACGTTTCCCCAATGAGGCCCTCCTGGGGCACCGCAAGGCCGCCTTTCTTGTCTGACGCCAGAGGTTTAAGCGTGTTGGCCTCGAAGTAGAAACGTCCCGCTCGGCTTCTCATACTTGTTCTCAAGATGTCGATCGCTTCCGAAATTCACCTCTCCTTTACTTCCGGCGGGGCTTTTTCTCCAAGGGCTCTCGCAAGGCACAGCATCTTGATGGGTTTGGGAAGGGGTTGTAGTCTGTATTTAGGTCCCAAATCCTAGCACATTCGTCGCCTCCTCTGGTGCTGAAAATCCCCCAGAAAGATGACGTCGTTGAAGGATCTGGCGCTCTGGCTTTTCTTCTTAGGAATGGTAGCTCGGAGTCCCTCCCCAAGGAAATTCGTAGTCTTTGAGCCAAGCCGCAGACACTCTCCGCAATTCCTCTCAGCCGCTCTTTTGTTGTGCTGCTCGATCGATGAGACCAGAATGTCAAGCAATATTTGCGCCTGTTCACGTTTCCCCACATTTCTGCTCGTACGATCTTGCATATCCTTTTGGCGTGCCTCGCTGAAGGGGGTACGCCCCCGAACAAAGCCAGCACATCCAGGGGACAGAAACCAGTTCCGATGGCGTATGAGTAAAGTCGAGCCGGGCACATTGACGGCGCTATTCAACCTGCATATTAGGTCCTTAAGGACAGGTGATTGCTAAGCGTCATAGAAGGGTCCGATATAGAGGAAATAAATTTCAACAACATGGGTAATTGGGCTAGTCTGCTCCTGTTCATACATTTGTTGGTGTTCGCAGAGCAAAGCAGTAACCTTATGTGTCTTAACCCCATGCATAAGGTAGCTACGATAAAACAACACACATTGATGTTGCTTAACACTGTTAATGAATCATCGTCCACAGCGAATCTTTCGTACCCACAGTCGCCCACTGATATATCATGCGAGAATCTGTGGAGAGGTTACACCTCGCACGGGAGTGTAACGGCCAGCCCGCCACACAAATATTTTGTCGTTTTGTCACAAATGAACGTGTTTATTTCCCACACGTTTCTAACAAGGACTGGCTTTCAGGGGCGGTAATAACAAACGTGTCAACGAAAAATAAACAAAACGCATTTTGATTACACCTTGCACATCTATTTGTAACCTCAGCGTTTGACTATCGAATGTTGAGCTGTTCAGGTACATCAGGTATCAGTTTTATTTCGTGAGAGAATGCAGTTTATGTTATCTTCCCCGAGCTACTGAATACTCTAAGGTTTGACTGTGCTTTTTCAAAGGTCAATTATTTTTCGTTTTTTTTTTTTATGTTCTAATGGCAGTGCATTGAAAGTTTAAAAAGAAATACACAAAACAGAAAGCATTCAACATTTTAAAAACCGAGGAAGATGCTGGGTTAGTTTTATGCGGAATTATGTTTTTTTCATCAAAATTCTTAAATTAACCAGAAAAAACGAAAACAGTGTCCGTAAGCGGTCACATGGTAAGGCTTCGCAGAATGAAAGTGCTAAGGTCAAAAGCTCAGATTTCAGGAAACGTTCAGATTTTAACGCTGCGTATCCTTTCAGCTGTTAAAGTATGTACTATTCTGGCCACTCAAAGGCCTTCGAGGGCTGTCAGCGCAACTCTAGCAGAGAGGCTCTTTGAGGTACGGAATCTTTAAGCAAATTTGTATGGCTTGAAGAGGTATTCAATTTGTAACAGATTACACATATTTGAGGCAAGCGAACACTTGTTACACATAAGCAATTATAAAGTCTCTGGTTACCAATTATGGTGACCAGAGACTGGCTTTTACTCTTCTAAGAATTTTAAATAACCTTGAAGCAAAAGGAATTTCCGCGGCAAACACAAGCAAAAAGGAAATTCGTGACCTAGTTGAGTGATCCATTGGATAGGTGTTGTCATTCTTTGAAGGTAAAGAGACAGTTGCGTATATATTTTTGAAAGTCTATGTGCATTGTTGTGTGCTCATTACTAAACTCTCGGAGCAAGCGTGCGCAACTTTGAATTATTTTTACCTTGTTTAACCCTTTGCATTGTATATACTTTACACGGCTGTCCAGTATAAACACTCGATTACCTGTCTTTATATATGTCAAATTGTTCATTCACTCAAATGTTGAGTTTCTTCTGCGGATGTAAAGGGGAGGCGGGGGCTTCGTAAATAGTGACATGCTGCTTTTTTCCCCTGCCTTCCCCTCTCAGATAGAGAGGAAATAAAATTGATTGATTGAACTTAAATATTTCTCGTAATTATAACCATTACCCAGATATTTGTTAGTATGTGCCTCCGTGCGTCTGAGGATACCTCATCGCAATTGGATATTAGCACAACCAGTCTTGTTACCATGGAAATTTGTGCAAAACAAAGTACAGAAATACTTGGAATTAAATATTGTCGGTGTCACGTTAAGGGTTCAGGGGAAACTCCTCTCACCTCTTTCCACTTTAATAGAGCGAACGCTGGAGTGGAGGCGACCTCCTCACCAGCGTTCGCTTTATTGAAGTGGAAAGAGGTGGGAGGAGCTTCCTTTGAAATCTTAACTTGTCGCCGACTATAGTTCATGCCAATACGTCTCCTGCAACAGTTCCTATTCGCCGATAATCTCTAATAGTGCATAGGTAGGTTGTGGAGGATAAGAGGACGGCGAGGGAAATTAATGTTCTTCCGTCCCTGATATATATATACGAAAAACATTTAGAGTAGCGCATATTATATACTACGTTTCACGCATTATAGGACATTAAAATAAAAGTCGCTGTCATTTTTTTTATTTGTTGGCATGATTTAATTGTTTGTGGCACGTTCGTTCCTTTTTTCATGTTGTGGAAAGCGGGTAATTTTGTTCCCTTCTTTTCTTTTGTCTTTTCGTGGTCGTGGTTTGTGTTTTTTGTCTTGTCTGTTTCCTTGGATAGTGTTTAGGCATTTCTCTTGTTTAGTTTCAGCAAACTCCAGCTTTTCCCGAAGCCACAGTGCGTGCTTAATATACGATCACGGTGTGTGTGGTGAATCTTCCATCCTCAGTGTCGGGTTTCGTTTCATTGTTTTTAACTTTCTGTAGCTCGTTTGGCCCCTTTTATTTAGTTCATCGCTAAACTTGGTTTGTCATGTTTTCAAAATAAATATTAAACCTGAAGGTTTTCTGTCTGGTTTTGCATAAAATGTGATTATCAGGCTACTGACATCCGATTTTTGTTCTTACTTCCATAGTTTTTTCAAGCTCTTCAAGAAGGAGACGTTCTTTACACCACTAAGGCTTCCTACCAGCCGGGACAATCCCGAGTAGACTGCGTCATGCGTACTAAAACAGTTGCAGACAATAGAGTAGCAAGACTGTGCATGCAAACAGAAATAAACAACAAAAGACTAAGACCGTAAGTATGTCCCAATTCTTAACTTGCAAGAAGAGTCGAAAACAATATTTTGGTAGGCTTAAATATCCAGTAGCTGGAAGAGACACAACTGCTCTCGCTTGCGCACTCACTTCAAGGGAAGGGAGAGATGTTGTTCCCTTCTCGCATTGATCAAGCACATCGGATCCAAACGCTTTCTTTATTTTTATTTTATCCCGGAAAACGTACCGGAAGACTTGGAAAGCGGGTATCAATGTATCAATGCAGCTTTGTTTAGACGACGACCTTTGTAATCTTCACCTCCTCAAAGAGCAGTGGCAGGGGCTGTCAACGATGAAGCGCTGCCACCTGAGTCGCTCCGAGGCAAGGCACCGGCGTGCGTGTCACGATCCTTCTAGAACGTGGACGAAGGGGGCCGAAGCACCCGCCGAGAGAAGACGACTCGCAGCCTGGTTGTGAGGGTGGACGATGACTGACCGGGGCGGCGTGCGCTCCACGGCGTTTATTGGTGCGGTGACCAATGTTGCCCGCCGTGCCTGGCGGCCACAGACGGGCGGACTGGAGGGGGCGCTACCTACTGGTGACAGTGCGGATTTCCCCAGGTGGCGGGTTCGAATCCCGGCAAACGTGCCTGCCAATCTGCAAGGGCTCTTTCCGCAGAGGGCACCGTGTAACCGAGGTTTCGGTTGAACGTAAAAAAATGCCCAGAATCAAAATGAATCCTCAGTCGACCGCTGGTGCTCTCCAGATACACTTCGTTCACAGCCGCCTTCGATCGTTTGGCACGTAAAACACTTAAATTTGTTTTTACGATTCAGTGCCTTATGCAGCCGTTAAAAGTGTTAGGTAAATGATTTTTTATTTGCTAGCAGAAAATCGGAGCTTATTACTGCGTACCGTTCTTGGGGAAGAAGTTCCTGGAATGTACTTTGCCGTAGCGCGACGGAAGCATGAGAACGTATCGTTAGTATCGCAGTTTCTAACTCGTGGTTTGCATTCTATACCGCATATAGGTTTCCTATGAAGGTCACATATAGACGAACCAAGAAAGGCGACGTTGTCACTGAGGGGTGGAGCAACGGTGAGTAACTGAACAAAACGCATTATTCTGAGCTCCGGAGCGCTACATTTTCTGCTTTATGTATCTAAAGTAGGTTATGCTAGTCGATCAATTACAAGATGGTAAAAATTTAAACTTCAATTTTGATTCTTCGTGAATATACACAATATGCACTTTCTTCAAATCACCAATTATAGTTCAATTCCGAAAAGACAGCATATTAATATTTATAGAGGGATTAATGAGGATGATGAAAGTAAATTTTGCTAGGCATAACGACTGAAGCCACACTAATGAACAAAATCGCAAAAAACGTTTCTGGAAAAAAGAGATTGTACTGTTGGGACCAGTTATAACGAATTCGGTTATAACGAAATAGCGGCTACAGCGAAGCGATCACGATTTCCTTTTCACGGTTGCATTTTTTCGATGCATTTGTGTCTGTTTTTAGCAAAGGAAATTGAGCGGCTCCCGCGGATATAGCGAAGAGAAATTTTGAGATAATTTAAAAAAAGGATAAAATTTGGAAAGTTAACTGTCTCGGAACGCCGCACTTCGCTGCCGCGGCCAAGAAGCCACGCAGAACAGGCTGCAAAAGATGTTGGAAAGGCCGCCGGTGGCAGTCACTGCAACGTAGTCCGCTCGTCCCCGCTCCTTATCGGGGAAGCGGCTTTACCGCACGCGGAGAAGCCGTCGTGGCATGCCGATTGGGGCGTTCGGAGCGCTAGCGACAACGTACCGGCGGAGATATCGATCGGAGAGAGCCTAAATTTAAGGAAGGGAGCAGTAAGTACGCCTACATTTGATTGACGCGTGGTCAGTGTGGCGAGGAAACTGGGCGGAGAGGCGGACACGTTTGCAGAAGGTGAACGCTTTTGAGTTCTGACTCCTTGCATGCAGCAGCTAGTTTGGAATACGCGGCCCGGAAACCACGTGAACCTCGACCTAGCAGTTGCCCCATTTCTTAAATCAAGGCTCTCTATACCGACGACAGACAAGCTTGAGAGCGAACTCACTGCCGTGCGCGCTTCTTTGTTTGCTTCGTGATCTGCGTCGGCGTCTGGTGGGTGAGGTCGTTCTTGCGCGAAAGTCTACTTCGCTCAAGCACCAATTCCGCGAATCATCGCCACTCAACGATAGAGAGTCCTGGCATGGCCGGCACCTCAACGGAGAAGGCGAAGGCAATCTCCTTGAATCAAAAGCGTGCGATTCTCGACGGAGTGCGCATAAACGTAGAGAATGCCGTCCACCGCCAGCGTCCTCCGTCCGGCCGTCGCAGCTGTCCACACGGCCGTCGCAGCTTCTATGGCAGATACACGAGTTTCGGGGACATGGGACTTGATATTGGTCTAACAAAATTAACCGGTATATTTATTTAATCTATTATAAACGTTTTAAATGGTTTGTCAGAATATCAAAAGGGCGACACGGCATAAGGTTAAAAATCGCGCACAAAGAGACAAGGACCTTCTCTCTTTGTGCTTGATTTTTAACCATGTTCAACGTTTACCAACTCGCCCAGCTTAGTACTTGGCTACGGCATAGCTGCTATCGTTCCGCGCTAAGCAAGAGCAAGGCACGCTACCCCTAGTCCCAGTAAAGCAAGGAGCTTGATGGGGACCTTACTCTTCTGAAGCAGCTACACATTTGTTTCTTCAACCTGGTGTTCCAACTGCTTGTGTAGCGCATTTTTTTCTGGTGTGTCGACTAGTGCTTGCAGGCGTTTTTTCAACATATACGCAGAAAGTATTTTTTTTTAAAAACCAAACAATTGCTTAGTAGATTTCATTCCACTCCTTTAGGATTTTTTTAAATTGTTATTATTGTGGGCCTCGGTTAGATTCCTTACCCTTTTTTCATAGCTTTACTTTTTTAACATTATCAAAGTTGTTTTGTATTTGTTCGAATATATGTGTCTTTGTTATTCGTTCCACAGTCCGCTGCACCGTAACACTTTGATGTTTAGCTGAAAAGGACACAAGGACATGTATACCCAAGTAGTAAAAGTGCACGTCACGTTTACATACGTGCGTGATACCTTCTTACATAATTGATATATTAAGGGCAAAACGAAACACACACACACAAGAAACCAGGAAAGAGTTACAAGCCAAAGGCTTTGCCTGTGTTATGTTTTTTTTTTTTTTTTTTTTTCTGATCGGTCGTATTCACCTTTTCCACAAGGGCGCAGCCATCCTAAATTTCGTCACTTCTGGTATGCCATAAAACGTGGTTTTGATCTATCCACGTTGCTGGAAGTTGTTTACGAAAAATGGGTGATTGTCATACATTCTTGTTTTACATCACCTCTATCTTCTCGCATATTCCAGGTTGAAATGTTTTACACTTTTTTATTCCCGCATACCAGATACAGAACCCACGTGACTGAGAACAACAGAAAACGGAAAACGTCTATATTTGACGCTCTTAATATATCAGAATTAGAGATTAGCAACAATCGTCACTGATAGATTAAGAAACTCAGAACGTGGCGACTCCCAAACGTCTTATCATCGCTCCCCGGCCAAAAAGATTTCGGAATTAACCGGTAAGAACTCCGATGAACGAATAACAAAACAAGAAGCGTAAATATAATAAGCCACATCTTGTGTTTCTTAAAATGTCAGTGACTTTAGACTATAGAGAGATGTGAATGAACGATTCCGCATCCCCATAGAAAAAGTGTGTCGGAGAGTCGCTCCCATTTCAGACGGGCGTCATGAGATGGCGCAGCATGACAAGAGCTCCAAAAACCGTCTTTTTTCGCAAACACGTTTTAAGGGCGCGATGCACGCGACCGTGCCTTCGGGCAGAGCCCTAACTTTGTAGTGCCCCGGCCGGCAGATGAGCGAAGGCCGAATGGACTATCGTCACCTTTTTGGCCTTTACTTTCTGAAAAAATCGTAAGGGTGCAGGTGAGCTGGTGAATATTAACCATGTTGAATTAACCTGAGACTGCGGTAGAGAAGAAACAGCAAAACGTAGAAGGGACAGAAAATAGAGAAGACAACGTCTAAAAATCAGCTAACTCATTTATTTAGTCCACCCTTTATATAGTCTCAATCTCAAGGTCATCTCCACCAACACATAAAGACGAAGTCTATACAGTTGAAGCGCCATTGTCTTCATCACACAATGCAATAACGTTGACAACCTTTACAGGTCGACGCGATAAGGCAACATCAATCCACCTTCGAACTTTAGCAAAAGGATCTCTTCCCCTACTATTCTAAACACAGTTCATACTTCTGAATCATAACACGCCCTCTCCTCTCCTCCCCTCCTCTGTATTGACCCAACTATTGTTTCAATTCTTTTTTATGTGGAGAGGTAAAATAAGTAAACGAATAAGTAAACGAATATTTAAAAAAAAAATTAAATGTCTGGTAGAGCGAAAATTTGCATCAAAATTTGTTTTACACCGAGGCTGACATGAGAAATGCCTGCGATACAATACAAAGGTGTATGATAGAGTATGTAAGTTTATTCTTAAGCCGTCTACATTTGACGACGCATTGCCGCGAACCCGTGTACCCACAAGGCGCATAAGATTATGTCGATATTTATATTGTATGTGTTTGAGATATGTGACTAAATAAATTAATGGAATGATACATTCGACCCTAAATAATGCTCAGTGTTCACCATCGCTTCATTTATTATGGTATTGACTTGTACACACAAGCGAAAAGTAGCTAAAAAATTAAGTTTTAATAATATTAATAAAAAATGAAGTGGAACTTTAAACGAGTCATATTTGTTTTTCCTACAGGCAAATATACACTGAAAATTCATTATGTCGGAGACTCGTGCGTCGTGTATGCAGTCAATGAATTGAAACCCTGTAAGTACAAGTAATGATAAAGGAATAAAAGTGCTGGGCAAGCAGGGTACTCGCGAGCGGAATGCGAGGTTCCTTGGATTTAAGATTTGTAAGTGTTACACCAAAAACCCATAATTATCACTGATCAGAGTTATTTTCAACATTGTGTGTGAGATCTGCCTTTAAAAAAAACAAATGCCACCTTCATGTTGAAATCCCAACAGAAGCATTCCAACCGCCCTAATTCCCGAACACATTACCCAAATAATTTCGGCTTGCTTCTGCTGTGGCGACAAGATAGATTTCGTTTTTGATCTAGTTTTTGTTTGAAAAACTAAGTGGAAGTAAATATTGTTCGACCTTTTTAATTATGCAATAATTGAATATTCCCGCGTTTTTATGTCACAGATTTCTAGGCCTCGCTTTATACTTTTTTTTTTCAATTCAAAGAGTGCGCAATGTTTCCCATTCTACCGTACCCCATAGATATTAAGGCGGCAATGATAAATTGTTGACGTCATTTATGGAAGTTCAACACAGAGAAAAATTGAACGCGAGGAATTTGTCAGAATTCGCCTGGGACTTCTGTTATCACTGACTGATTGCGAGTCCCGGACAAACGCTGGACCAGCACTTGTTCTCAACCTGTGCCCAACGTTGGCCTTACTTACCTGACGTAAAAAAATTCGGCACCACAGCCTTGCTTTTAAAAGATGTACATAATTAAAACCCCGGCATTTATGTTTTTCGCCTTTCAAATTGTTAAATGAAATAACATGATCATTTCTTAATCGCCAGTTGACCCCTGTTTTTCCTGACGTTTAAAGTTTGGGAAATACGGCTTAAAATTGAGGGCCGCTATTTGAATAATTCTTTTGTCGATTTTCTTTTTTTATATTTTTATATTGCAGTGACACGAGGCAAGGGAGCATGTGGTATTTGGCGTAAAAATATTGGTTCTGCTGTGCCTGATAACGACGAATGCCAAGGGAACGCCACTCAAGCCTGTGGCTCAGAGTGGCGCGTAATTTCGAGTCGTGACAAGTGCATCAGGGTCCCAACTCCCGAGTGCAAATACTATCAAGACACGTGAAATTCTATAATTATTTCGCCCCGGTTTTAAGATCAACGTAATGTTCAGGGCGAGACAAATATCACGATAATAAACGATTTTAGCAGCACTTTTCTTAAGACTCTTTTGGCTTCATCTTGCAATTTCTTTGGAAAAATTACACAAGCTTAATCATGCTGACAAAGACTGCCGAGTACAGTATGTGTTGGGCGAAAACCACGCACTTCGGAGAAAAGCTGTTCCTCACGCACCTGCAGTTTCCGCGGTTGCTCTCGGACCATTTGCACACCTTAACTCGGTTGATATGAAATCCGTCTAAATAACGCTTGGTCGCGGTTTCGATTTTCGTCGGATTATCAACCTTATGTCTGTTTTAAAAGGGCCCTTAAACATGCAAAATCTATCACACAAAACATTTATTTTTGCTTGCCGGCAGCCCTCCAAGTAAGCAGAGAGCAATATTTCACACATATAAAATATTCGCTTCGTCCCCGTTTAAAGCATTATGCAAATGTGTTTTTGTTTTTACAGATTTGTTTTTAACAGTGTTGGGCAGAGATATTTCCTAAAGTATATGGGAATACACATACTGAGATACATCTATTTTAAGGCCCAAAATACAGATACTAAGATACATTTGTCTTTTATGCAACGGGATGTCCCTGAGATACTTCTGCAAAAAACAGCGAAAAAGTATTCCCGAATACAGATACACACACTTAGAGAGATATATCTGTTCCCGAAAGGTGCTACGGGGGGAGGGTGTGGTTCGTGGTGAATACAAGTGGTAATGTATGCTTGTGCCCCTCTTTATGTTTCTTTTTATGCACATCCCCTTGGCTCGAACTTTTTATCATTAGGCCGCTAAACAAAAAACAAAGAAACATGTCCCCTCTGGTGAGCCACATAATAAGAGAACGATAAAGACTGTGTGCCTTGCTTGCCAAAAGGCGTCTGCATGAAATAAAACCTATTTCGCCGTAAGGGCGCATCTTAAACTGTCGTCTTATGTTTTTTTTCCGAGTCACCCATAATGTGGGTAGGTTAGACAACAAATCCGCACCTCTTTTACACTCAACTCCTGTACAGCGTTCGCTCTACTAAATTGGAAAAAGTGGAGGGCTTTGCTAGAGGAGCTTATTCCGTAATTCTTGAAAGTAGCCTTCTTTAAACCATCTTTTTTTATGTTCGTGACTGTTATGAATTATGTTATTGGGCGGATTCATATTATAAATTCTGAAGCACCTTGCACCCGACATGTTTTTATTTTTTAAAATGTATGTTAAATGGGACAAAAAATGTAACGAGATACCTAAGTCTGTCAAAGTATCGCGATACAAGCGATACATTGTAAATTATTACACCACTAAGATACAAATGCATTTTTCAAATGTATCACGATACAGAGATACCGATACTCGATAGTGTCTCTGAGATGTCATCCCGATACTGCCCCAGCCTTGGTTTTTAAATTCCTCAAAGATACTTTAATGCGGTTTGTGCTGGTCGGTTATGCGGCCAGGGGACAATTGCCGTAATAGCGCTCAAGTGCTGTCGGAAATTCTTAAATGGACAAGGAACTCGTAATGTTAGCGGGAATACTGTTCCATACGTTAAAGGTGACCGCGAAAAATAATTGTCTTACACTCGTTACGGAAGTACGGTACGAAAGTCGAGTGTGCATGTTTGTTAGGTGTCTGATGTAAGGTATTAATTGCATAAATTTGTTAAACAAGAGACTGGGACATTCATAAAGAATGATATATAAACCATTAGGCGATTCCTACGACGTCTCGACAGAAGGTCCCTTTTAGATCGTTGACACAATTTGGTGGTCTGATTCATCACCAAAGTGTAAGCAATATTCGTTATAGAAAAAGCTTAAGGTCTTGGTTTGCACTCCCTCTAGTTGTTCGTGTTTTTAGGCCCGGAGAAAAAAACTATGTATTGCAGAACGCTAATCCTTCATGACAATGTGACACTAACCCTTAAGATATCAAGTGAAAGTGTGAGAACATACAGTTTGGATCAAAATATAACAGAAAAAGACAAAATTTCTTTGAGCCGTCGTACGCCTAAACCTGATATCGTAAAACAATATCTGGCATTGCGGAAACTTGTGGAATTTACACCAGGGAAGTCTCGTCTCAGCAAGAAAAAAACACATTGTTTTTATTTCTCGTTCTCTAGGCATCATTTTTCTCCTTGCACGTATTGTTGACGAGAAATTTACTCGACGAGGTGAGGATGAGTTTAAGCACTGCTTGAGATGTGTGGTCACATGCACAAGTTCCCGACTCTTAAAAATCGGGCAGCGTCGTGTCAGGCCCATCACAACTTTCCGTTGATCACGTGACTGCGAGAACTGGGCATTGTGATGGGGCGACAGAAGCTTGTTCACAAACTCTTCAGTTTGCCTCACCATCAGCACACTGACGACCAATGACGTTTGAAGGTGCAGTCACCCTCGATCTCGACTCCTATACCCGGGGACAACGTTTCTTGGCAAAGCAGTCGGAGGTTAGGGCTCGCGTGCCCTCTACCATTTTAAGCGCTGACTAAAGCGAACACCTCCTCGATAACAAAGCCGTGGTGCTGAATGAGATGGCTTAGTCAGAGAAGGCCAACGCTGGACACAGATTGGAAATGAGTGCTGCGTCAGTGTTTGGCCTCGAGTCAAGTTTGAGCCGAACGCTGACGCAATCGTCGTGTCCAATCTGTGCCCAGCATTGGCCTTCTCTGATTACGCCATCTCATTCAGCACCACGGCCTTGTTATCTAGGAGCTGTTGCTAAAGCGGCGCGCGTGTTCTTCTCCTTCCTTCGGAAATGCCAGGGAAAAGTCTCCGAGTGTAGAGCGTCTTTAAGATGACGAATCACTGCATCGTGAGGAAGTGTCTTCCCCCAAACCAAATGTGTCTTCAGAGCCGGAGATCATTTAGCTACGTAGGTAAGATTAGGGGCTTTGGACGATATGGCTGCTAAAGCACGGTTGCTGATGTCGACATAGGTTATCTGCGATGTTGTTAGTACTTGCTTTTTAAGTACAACAATTATCTATTTTGGACATCTAATGCAACTAGAGTGCAGACGGGGAAAACAACAAAATAATAATAATCGCATTATAATGTGCCGCTTGTGCCTTGGGAACGAGAGTCAGGGAGTGAGACAGGCGGCTTCGGGAGCGCAAAAATACCCACTAGGCCTCCTCGATAATACAGAAAATAGCGAAGATGTTTTTATAATATTTTTAATACGGGCACAGTAACCATATGAAAAGTCCAGGGGAAAGCCGCACACCTTCGAAAAACTGTACTTCGATTTCTTTCTCTAGAAATCTGCTTAATCCATTGAATACGTCGCCACCCGTCGGTTGGGAAAAAGGATATGCGGACCTTCGGTTCTCCGGCCTAATTTTCCCGACACCCCGATACACAACAATTTTAAAGCGTAGAGCCATACTTTCGCACACACGAACATGAATTCTAGTCACCGACGGCCGCAGTGAAAACGTAGGCGTCTTGTTCGGGAATTTTCAATGACTTTCTGCTATGCGCGATGCGCACATAATCTCTGGCTTTTCCTCGTTAGCGAACCCCCTGCCGTCTGATAGAGTTACGTCATTGCATCGCGTAATCTTTTGTTTTAATCAGTTTAGTTGTTTGACCTTACAACACCCTTCCATCTTCGCCGCTTAGACCGACCACAAACAAATATTACGGCTCATTAAAAAAACAAATTAGGTGTTATCAGCGAAGTGCTTTATCAGCATCGTCGTAGGTGCTCGGCGGTGAAGACCCTCTGCTGCCGCTGTACGCTTGGCAGCGAGCAGCAATGTAGCTGACGTTAGAAAACGAAACGCTGCGGCTTTAGTTTCTGAAGGTGTTGTCGGGCTGGCTTCGGTATTTTCAAGATAGGCCTCCTGCGTTGCACCGGGGGCACTGCGAAAAGGAACTCATTAGGGCTGGTTTTGGGTAGTACAAATTTTAGCGTCTCGAACTGCCCCACATGTATACTCCGTTCACCCTTAACGTGCAAATAATAATTGTGGTTGTGGGGATATTTATACAGCGTTTAGTTGGTCAGCCATTAAAGTTGCGACGAGTCACTCGCTGTAGATGAGCAATTTAGCCAGTGCAGTACAACTGAACTAAAGTGGCGAAGCGGGCGAGTTGGTTCATGACATAAACTTCAAAAGCGCTAACAAAGACGAGGACAAAAGTAGGAAGGCGAACAGGACGAGCCTCGTCCTGTTCGCCTTCCTACTTTTGTCCTCGTCTTTGTTAGCGCTTTTGAAGTTTATGGCAGTACAACTGCTAGCCTGGGGTCTTTAACGTGCTCCACGCAGTAGTGATACACGACCGCACGCCGGTACGATGCTCATCCAGATCGAAACGGGCAGGGGTGGGGATTGAACCCGGGATCCCTGGGTTCTGCAGCGCGAGCTTTCGCTTCACGTGCTCCGAGCTGGTGTGCGCTAGCCCACTCGGCCACCGATCCCGCTTTAACGTGCAACCACAACGTGCATGACGTTTTTGTGTTTTTTGACGGTTTATAACTTGCCTTCTATGTATCCTACGATTGTAAAATTAATGTCAAATTAAAGAGCTCTTTTTCAACGATACTTTATTTTTTCGATATTAGGATTATTTTTAGTTGTTAGTTAATTATACAGCCTTTAATAGACCACAGGCTCTAACATTGAAAAAAAAAATATTTTTTGAGTTATAACGTCCCATCGTCCACGATATTTTACGTGAGCGTTCGGTTGGATATAATGAATTAAAAAAGTAAGCAACGAACTGTACATATAATGTATATTCTAAAATAAAAAATAAAGTTTAAAATGGTATTTTTTTGTGGTGCTATAAAAACGGAATCACGTAAACTAATCAAAATTACGAGAGATTAAATTATTAAGTATCCTTCGATATTACATTTTCCAGAACTTCCATATTGATATATTACACGTTAAAAATGTTATGAGACCTCAAACTTTTCCCATTCAGTTACGGCAAATTGCGCTTTCTTAATATAAAATACTAGATGGCGACACGTGTTCAAGAATAGCTTGATGTGCATTTTCCGTCGTGTGCCGCTTGGAACGCAACGTGAAAGACCGAAAAAGCGCCAGGATGTCAGGGTGTTAGATGCCTGCATTCCCGCAGAGAGCGAGCCAGAGATGTCAGAACAACAAGCGCGAGGCTGCGGGTGCACCACAGCTGCTTTTGCGCGCGTTCTGCTGTGCGTCGGTACAAATGCCTAACGCGATCCAAATTAAATGGGCGCCATGAAAGGGATTCCGCCACGTATGCGAAAACATTTGAATGTTTTTCTCACTTGCGAAAATCATTTTCGCAATCAAACTATGCTTGTCGGAACGGTTCGACTATATTTTGTTTTAAAAACCACCTTGGTGGCTCTTAAGCGGCAATGATATTAAAACAAAACGCAAAACATTAAAACGTCTCAGTGTTTCTGAGTCAACGCGCTGGCCCATGAATTCATATTTGTCGGGTTTAAATATCGGCAGAGGTGCCCGCAATTTGACGGAAGCCAATCTGTGATATCGATTGCATGTGAAAAGACCTGCAGTTAGACAAAATAAACCCGCAATTTTTTTTTTTTTATTGGGGTGTGTTAAGTGATTTTTGTTGGTTTGGCTTGCAAAACCCTAAGATCTGAATATTTGATTTTCTTTACCTTAATTCGAAGCGCAGCCAACGCTACGGGCTGATGAAACCACTGAAGTACTGAAGCGGTCGTGTATCACTACTGCGTGGTGCACGTTAAAGACCCCAGGCTAGCGGTTGTACTGCACTGGCTAAATTGCTCATCTACAGCGAGTGACTCGTCGCAACTTTAAATGGCTGACCAACTACACGCTGTATAAATATTCCCACAACCCCCAACGCCAAGAGCGCGAGGTCAAGCAGTTCATTCTTTTCTTTGCCTGTGCGGTCGGGCTGAACTAGAGCCACCAAATAAGCTACGCTTCATACACGTCTTGGTGCTTAAAATGTATTTATACATTTATTTTATTTATGCCGGACCTACATCGCGCAGGGGCAATACAGTAGTGGAAGGGTTTAAATACACTAAAGATGGTTGCATCATACTTGTTAAACGCAAGTAAAACACTGTTTGAAATCACCAATACACAAAAAAGATGCAAACGAAAAAAAAAAAACAACGAAAAAATGTGAAAGAACTGTTACAAGAAAAAAGGAATACAATAAGCAAGCACATTAAAAAGTAATAGCCTAAAGGAAAACACAATACAGGATATTGCACAGTGAGGGAGTGTCTTGGTTGTCAGTTATCTGAAGTTTTATCTGAAATCACAGGAAATGCCTTTCCGCCCTCCACAAATGCTAAAGAGTTCGTGACAAAGCAAATCAATGTGAGCTTCGTAACACCAAAACTAATGCTGAGAAAATCGCACTTTTGAAATATGCCGATCGGCATAGCGTTTGATTTGTTACTAACCACCAAGATGACGGCGCCACACCAATATCGGGGAAAAGAGTGCCGATACTCTAAGCGTAGCTCATTTGGTTTAGCTCACATGCTAAACCAAGTGCGGTGGGGGATCGTTGGCCAAGTGTGTTGTGGCACCGCAGATCAGAGCTCATGGAGAAATGAGCGAGTGCTAGCTCCATTCAAAGCACGGAGCTCACGCTGCAGAACCTGTAGGAACTAAAGCCCCTCGATGTGTTTGCGCTGGTCGTTCAAGTAACGTCAAATGTGCCAGTGCACGAGGCCCGTGTCTTGAGCGGCCCTTAGAGGTAAATTGCGGCGAGCACTAAAATGACTGGCCCTTGAAAGCGAATGGCGGCGGAGCACCCGCTCGTGGCACGTGTCTTGTCGTTTCCACTGCAATGGTTGGCGGTACTTGTCAAAAACGCCTTTGTCAAGGGGCTTTAGCAGGGACCCTGGGCTCTGTCGCCCATCTGCGTCCTACCGTCGTGCGATCGTGTATTACATATATTGCGTAATGCACCTTGAAGACCCCGAGGTAACAGTTGTTCTGCACTATTTATAACCTTGAACGGGTAACAATGTCGCCCTATGAAACTCCTGCACTCTAAAAAACAAACGACTGAAGCGGGTTTCACGTGCAGTGATTTTGGCCCTAGAGCGGCGCGATTTTTGCGGTCGCGGCGCTCTGGCCAGCCGCAGCGGCTGAGTGGCACGGTTCCACCAGGTTGGAAATTTTTCGCGGCGGCAAAGCGGCAGCTTCTTCCCTGGCCACTCACAGCGCGGCGGGAAATCACGTGACAGGAGGAGAAACACTGCGGGAAAGCTGGCGCATAGGACGGCGGCGTTTTCACGTTCTTGAAGCAGACGACAAGCAGAGAAAGTACGCAAGCGACTGGTTTGAGGTTTCTTTTTTCCGGCGGGTCGAGCTTCTTTGCTTCAGCAGTCGCGTCGAAATTGTTGAGGAGATTATGGAGGAGGGGGATTGCTGCCCCTTCCTCGGAATTTGCTTTCTCAATGAATTACGCGGCTCTTTATTGCTTTCCTCGCTTGAGTACCAACTGTAGCGAGCGCAAGAGAAGCTAATTGGAAGTGGCTTGTGCGAGCGCTAGTGGGAAAAACAAAAGAAGAAGAAGAACTGAGCGACATTGACGTGTCTTTTCCAACACAGATCGTCACACCAAGTATGACAAAATGTATCGCGCCCAGTTCAATGAACTGATTATCAGTGAAGTGTCGGAGCGTCGGGTTCTTATGGACGCTCAGCTCAACGAATTTAGGAACAATGGGACCAAAGAGAGGCTCTGGGAAGAGGTGACTGAGGCCGTGAAAGTGATGGACAAGACCGGTATGAAACCACAGCACATTTCGGAAATACCAACAACTCCAATGCCGTCCAGGAGGATCGGGACGGCCATATCAGTTTGAGTCTTTACATTCGAGGAAGGCGCTGCCTGTGACGCTGCCGAGGATGATCCGAGGTTTCATCCTCCGCGACAAAGAAGTTCGAAAAAAAAACAAAAACATAAACAAAAAAGACCAAGGTTTGTTTAGTATTTTAAACGACTTTTTGTTTTATTAAGGTGAAATTAAAGGGGAAACTAAAAACTACGGCATTAAAATAGTTGTTAGAAGCCGCTGTAACCGACTGTGCGCATCTGCTTGCTTCAAGAAACATTGGCCATCGCAACGGCAGAAAACGCTCATGTGAAATGAAACCTCGCGATCCGTGCCGCCGCGCCGCTAGCGGCAGCGATTTCGGCCGCGGAATCGCTGCATGTGAAACCCGCTTAATTTTTAATATGCCGTTACATTGCAGTTTTAATGTGTGTTCGCGTTTTTTTTTTTCGTCTACATTTTTGAATATGCGATTCTTACTAATGATGAAACAGATTATATTTGTCGGACTTCTGGAAAAATATTATATAACAAAGAAATTGGCACGTGAACGCAAAAGACAAAAAATAAAACATAATAGAATTGATTCTAATTGTGTTTTAAAAGGCTTGAGCGCACCAAAAGCTACAAAAGCGAGCTTCATGGTTTGAACGGTGCGCTTGTTCACTGGAAAAGTAGTTCAGGGCAGCATGCTCGCGCTTGTATGTTCCGCTTCGCTGGCACGATAAAACCAAATACTTTACTGGTAATGTATTGAGTGAAACAAAGCTTACCTTCTACGCATGTGCAATTCCCTCAGTTTTCACTCGATTACACGCTTGTTTATCATTATTGTTTTCGTTTCCCACAGCGATTCAACTAGTGCTCTTTTGTGTGCTACATGCATTAGAGACCAAGGTGGCCCGGAGCATTCTATTTCGCGAATTGTAAAAAAAAAACCTATGCTACTTTTCACGTGTGTCACAATCAATACAAAAAATTCTAAACTCCACATGTGGCCAGGCACGTATCCAGGGGGGGGGGGGGGGGGGGGGGGCATGGCGCCCAGCCCCCCCTCCCCCCCCGAAATCTTCCATTTTGCTGGGACCTCCTCTCCCCCCTCCCCTCATACAGCATTTTGTCATGAGCGCCCCCCCCCCCCCCCTCCCTGAAACAAAATCCTGGTGACGTGCCTGCATGTGGCCACTTACGTCAGTAAACAATGTTGTTTGTCAAGAACAATTGCGATTGTATGGGATCACGTGGGAAAGACTCGTTCTAAGCACGCAACCGTTCATGCAGTGAATACTCATAATCATCACCGAGATATTTGGTAGCTGTCGGCAGGAGGAGTTTTTCTATCAACCCAGAGTTTGAATGTTTCCTTCTTTTCGTAGTGAGCAATCAGGAGACAACTTACACCAAACCTGAGAGTAATAAAGTACTATGAACATTCAAACCTAACGGCCTGAGCAGTATATGCGTCCAAGCTTTAGGTTCCGGTGGACACTTAACTTTCGATACGCTCAACGCTAGAGTAAATTGTAACGCTGTTTCAACCTTTATTTTATACAACGTCAAACTCTACCCGTTTGCATATTTTTGTTTTTATTTTTGCTCACCACTACTTGCGCGCATAATTCACCAAATTAAGACTTATACATTGCTTAAACTTTGTGTAGAAGCTATCCTCAGACCCAGAATCATGCCTGGCCAGTCATTGAATTTATCACTGAACTCGTATTCAAATAAATTCTTTTCATTTATTGCTGCAAGTTAATTTTTAGCCTTGTCATTTTTTTATTATGCCCCCCTCATTAGTCCTACTTTGGGTTTACCAAACTCAATATCTAAACCTTAGTGTAATTTCTGTGTTTTCCAGTCTCGTGGTTTTGATCGAAATAAACACCCAGCTGCCTAAATGAGACTCCTGACCGCCCAAAAGATAGTTCATTGGTTTTGATTTTTTAGGTATTCAATTCCTCAGGCTAGAATTCTGGAAACCCAAGTCTATCACGTCATCACGTTTTCCTGGAAATCCACAAAGAACCAAACACATGCGCGACAAAAGGGCCGGTCCGTTATATAAATCTGATCACTTTGAAGTACGTGTAATTTGTCTCCAAAATCTCCTCGCGGTGCTAACGGCGCACAGGCAATTTTATATTTTTCAGCGCGTCAATTGTTTTGTTGTGCATGTCTCTCTCCATTTGGCTCTGGACGATTTTCGCGTTTTGTTTTGACCACATTTGCTGGAGACGTGAGCTCGGAGAATAGACAACTGGTCGCCTTGCACGAGAACTGGCGCAGCCGTGAGCGTTCCATGGAAAGCTCGTGCAGAGAAAAACAAGCGAAGGACCAGGGATGTCAAATTCAAGATATAGAAAAATACCCCACTGTATCGAAGTGGCACCACACACGATTTCTTGCATTGGTGTACAGGCCTGGAAGGCGATCCCACCACCATCTGTTGGTTCAGAATCACAGTAACCAAGGGTGGGGTTGCACCTTAAGCAGATACTGCAGCCAATGGGAAGAGCACGAGAGCTCGACGTCGCTGCTGTGAAGCGTTCTTCTGCAGAACGAACGCTCGCTCTAGAAATGCATGTCTCAAAGCTAGGAGCGCGGGCTATCTCGCGCTTGTAGCTTTGGCTGCGGTCTCAGCTTAAGGGTGAACAGTGTGTAGAAGCGCGACTGCTATAATGCGGCACACGAGATCACCAAGAAAATATAAATAAAAAAAAATTGGAACGCCGTCGAGGCACAGGTCAAAGCTAAGACGCCAAAGGACTGTATAGGCCTCCTGCGCTGAAGCTTTGAACAAACTGCAGCGCCCTCATTTTGGGTAGTACAAGCTCACCTGATTGAGCTTCGCACTACTTATGGCGCGTTGGTGGGGCTTTATTAATTCTGTGTGGTGCTGAAGAACGAAAAAACACCTTTGGGCGCCAGAAATCGGCCAGACTCAACGTTGCAAGACAATCGAAAGGGCCGAATTCATGACACCACCGCTAGGGCACGCGTCTCTTATCTCTGGGTGGTGACGTCAGAACACGTGTGTCGCGACGCTTTCATTTTTTTTTTCTTTTTCATGTCTACTTTCGAACGCGTGAAACGGCATCTCTTGGCTCACGCTCTTAGTGTCGCTCTTAGCTTTGAAGGCGTTTGAATTTTTGTGGTTTCCTTGTATTTTCATCGTGATCTCGCGCTTCGCACCAGAGCAGGCACGCTTCTGCGTGCGTGATAGTTTGAGACGCTCGAATTTGCGCTACCCAAAACAAGTCCTAACAAGTCCCTTTTCGCAGCACCCCCTGGACAACGCAGGGAACGCAGTGAACGCAGCGTAGCGCAGAACGCGCGCCTTTCATTGGCCGGCAACCAGAAACTCGATGTCTGCGAACAATCAGTATCTGTGCACGCTGCGCTACGCCACGCCCGTCGACGTTACGTTGAAGTTAAAACGTACCTTTAGATTGTGAACCAACGTTACTAGGTTACCTCTGTTGTGGAACTCTCGCTGGAGGGTTCCCGCCTCCGCGATGAGATTTTATATAAGATTTTATATTGTTATTTGTTTTAAGCCGATAATACCTAGGTGGCATGTTCAGCAATTTTAGTTTACGTAATTATATGATACATTCATTTAATTAAAGAACACATACAAATAAAACATTATTGACAAAATAAGCAGTGCTACAAACCTCACATCCATGCCAAGATTCTGGGCCCTTATTTAAATGCACATCAGACTAAAACTTTTGCGCAGTTCTTTTTTTCTGTTGGTTTTTAACTTTTTTGTGAAGTCGGAAATGTCGTATTTCTCAAATGCGACACTCCATCAAAATATGTTCTTTCTTCCACTCTAACATTATTCAGTGTATATCATTGCAGCGCCTTAGAGCAATATTATATTATTTCAAGAATGCTGTTTAATGAGTTATTGTATGAAACAACGCAAAATTTACTTAAAACTCTGCAGAACTTCAATTCGCTAATGTTAATTTTGTCAAAATTTATACTAGTAATATTTCTTGATATGCAAAGAAGCGTGCTATGCTTTAATTTAAAAGTATTATTTTGTTACTTGTTTTACTCAGATAATATCTAGGTAATATGTTCACCAATTTCAACTTACGCAACTATATGATACATACATTAACCATACCTCATTCGGGATGCATCGGCTTCGCGTATCCAAAATGTTTTAAATACCCAAATTTATGGACAGCGACATTTTTGATACAAACCTCTTTTTTGACGAACGGTAATTTTTATGCATGGTTTTTAATTGGTATACAAACATGCTTTGTGCTTTCGTGCTTTACACATTTTTCTAACGCAAAATTTTATACAGGAATTTCCCGTTCGAGCCCCAAGAGTTTAGAAGTGTTATTTATTGTGTATTTAAAGTGTAAGCTTAACACAGTAGGTTTTTGAGCTGTTGGTTAGCACAAGAAAAACAATATTGATTGTTTCATAAACAATAAGTGACAAAATAAGCAGTGCTACAATCCTCATACCCGTGTCATGATTCTGAGCCGTTATTCAAATGCACATTAAGCTAGATATTCTTTGCAGTCCTTTTCTGAACGTTTTCGCGCCTCCGTCGTGAAGTCGAAGGTGTCGTATGTCAGGAATACGCCAGTTTATCGAAACATGTTTTTTCTTACACTTTAAGCCTATTTAGTATATTGCCACGCCTAAAAGCAATAATATATATTCTTATCTGCCCTTCAAGAATACTAGCTGCTTAATAAAGTAGTTAATGATAGAAAACGAAATGTACTGTGCATTTGGTTTTGTAAAAAGGGACATGTGAACTCATTTTGAATGTAACTTATAATATCTGTGATAAAAATTATAATAGTAAAACAATATTGGGTGTTCAACAGGCGTGAATACCAAAATGTTTAGAAAAACAGCTAATAATACGAAAAAAAAAGAAACCTTATTTTTCTTTGCTGTTCTACTGCATTCTTAGGCGAAGTATATAGTAAACATTGGTGCATAATGAACATGATGAACTCAATATGTCAAGACATGCTGGCTATTTCGAAGACGTCAAAATATATGTGATTCTTTGTATTTCATTAGTGGTATTTTAATGGCGGCACTTTTACTTATTTCTTCCGCACTCTTCTCGAAGCTTAGGGTATGATTTGTCATCCCTAACATCAAAGGTATACTGTCTGCACTATCTAAATTAAACATATAAAATACTGAGAAAAAAAAAAGAAATAAGGGCATGAAGTAAACAGGACGAGCACGGGACTGTCTATTTGCCAAGCAATTGTGCTTCTCAGTGAGACAGATATATTTCAGAATATGAGAGGTATCCCGTTAGCACATGTATAGTTAGAAAAGAGTATGAAAGAATTAAAGGGACACTGACAGGGTATTTATGCTCGCCGAGGTTTTTAGTTGTACGTGACATATGAGAGCCCGACTACCCAGAACAGAATTTCCGGCTCGAAATTCGGTTTCTTTCCGCCCGAAAACCGCCGATCAAGAACTGGCCGGTTCGAGTCTCGCTCACTCTCTTTTCCGTGGTCACGGGCCGTTTTTGTAAGGTATCGATGCGACCACCAAATTTAATCAAAGTCGTGGGTCATTAAAGGCACACAGTCAATATTAAAAATAGAAAAAAATATGTAACCCATTTTTTGTGGCTTCAAAAAAGCTGCAAATACGTTGATTGAAAAAAAAAAGGTAGCACAGACAACCGGAAGCTTTCTGTGCGTTCACTCTCGACATGGCGTCGTTTCGCGTATCGTGGAACTAGCAAGTAACTAGCACTAGCGGATGGCAGCGGACGACGGGCGTTGGACCTCTACTTCAGAACTGTCGTTCACGGTACTGGCGAATTCTGTCTTTCTTCGAAAGAGAAATTTTGGACCGATCAAAACAACTGATATTCATCCCGTACGACAAGCCCGACCAGCAAGCCGATTGCACGAAGACGTCGCCGAGCCGTCGTCCCTTCTCGTGGCTGAAGACATCGCTCGCTCAAACGTCAAGCACGAAGTGCGTACTTCGAGTTGAATACGCACGCGTACGGTTACTTTACGAGGTGCGAATGTGCCCTATGCTTGGTGCTGCTCGACTTCAGGCCGGGAGTGCATGTATTGAAGGAAAATCGGGAAATCGGCAGCAAACTTCCGACATACAGTCTACCCGCTGCATAACTACGCATGATAGAGTTCCTTCAGTAGCTCAGTGGCAAGACGTCCGCTTCACACGCAGAGGCACGGGTTCGATACCTGGTGTGGGTGTACCTTTATTTATATTTTTTTTTGTCAAGCATTCTGCGCTGTTTACATTTCTTTTTTTTACAATTATCACAGAAATCTCTTTTCTTTTTTTTTTTTGGACGATACTTTCCATTTTTGACACCTGCGAACTCAATGTATATCACTTTCCACAAAATGCAAGGAGCATATGAATCGGGTAGCGTCCGCTTTCCGAGCTTCGCGTAATGGTTCTACAGGAATTGCAGCCAGCCATTGACCCGTTGATCTTTCGGAAACTTGTGCACTCTGGCATATCTCCGGCCACTTTCAGATACAGGACATGTGAGGCAACTCTTCAAGCAACATCTTGGGAGTATTCGTTTCGGAGCTGATCACGGGAATTCACCACGGCACTCGGGCACTCACTACTAATTGACAATTAAATGTACAAAACAACTCATCTCGAAATACAGAACAGCGAGCGGAACAAACATAACTGCAAAGGAATACCACGGCGAGCGAACGCATTTCGTCTGCTACGGTGCTACGTGCGGAAAGAGGAGGAGAAAAAAAAAAATAAAACCGCACGGTCGGGTGTAGCCACGTGACTTCCGCCACTCACGCTATCCTCTCCACTTCTCCGTTTCGGTTTCGGTTTCGCGCAGTTGCGTTTTTTGGCTTTATTGAAAAAATACGTGACTCTGTAGCAAAATATAATTGGGTAGTATTCCGACACCATAATGAATCGCCTGACAAAAAAGGAAAAAAAAATTGTGGGGTGTCAGTGTCCCTTTAAACGCTTCCCCATCGTATTAAAGGTCTGTTCAGATAAGGGCAATCGTAAGGCAGTCATGTCAACGGTTTACGGGTGAAACAGCGTGAACAAGGACACAGGACAGAGAAGATGTACACACACGGAACGCTGGAGCTGTTTTACCCGTAAACATGCTTCACCAACTAGCCCAAATTTCAACAGTATTACAATTCATGTCAACGGTCTTGTTTTTATTGCAATGTTTATGAGGTAGCAAAACATGTCCACACAACGGGACCAACTTTTTTTAGATACTTTGTTTTGCTTTCGGGAGAAACAATCGCGTCTTAGAGGGTGTGGAACAAACGACTATCACGACCATATCAATGTCGCGTATTCGCAACTTTGAGGGCAATAGGTATAAGTAATACAACTCTCAAAACCTTAATTAGATTAATTTATAGCGCATGAAAACTTCTGTTCTTTCTTCTTCTTTATTAATACTGTTAACCTCTTTCGAGGTTGTTACAGGAGTGGATGAAACATAATATCACACAGGTTGCGCTTGCTGCAATAACTTGGAACAAAAATCTAAAAAGTTAGTAGTATTTACAACATCAGGTGGCAAACTATTCTAGAATGAGGTATATTTATTTTATCGAAGATCACATTTGAATAAAAAATATAAGGACGACCTTATCTTCTTGGGCAACTCTTTTATATAAGTGAATTTTTTTAGATTTTAAGCGCATTTTAAATTAACGTTTTAGCTGAAAATTTTTGGCAGAGTGTATACCGCTTTGTGAACTTTAATAGATAATAGCGCTGTAGTATTGTCAGTATATTTGCATTGGCCCCGAGATATTTTTAAAAACTAAAATTAATACAATTATCTTACGGCAATAACATATAGGCATTCATCATTTTTATCAACATTTCCTCAATGATCCCTTGAAAACCGGTAATTTAAGGCCTGACCACAATGGCCCTTAGAAGAGTGACGTTGTCGTTTCAATCAAGTATGCAGGTATACGTTTTGCGAGCCAATTAACATCTAAAAACCATCACAAATCTATTTACCAATTAACGTCATAAAAACCATTACATTTTCGGAAATTATTTCAATTGGACTGGCCTTTAATTGTAATTGTTGTCAATACTGCCCTTGCAATGTAACCCAAAAGTTAATCCCTAACGAGTTAATAACAGGCTTTAGTTAATTTGTCAACTTACCCTAACGATTACAACACACATCTGGTGTCCACCGAGCCTGATAATTTCATGGGATAGACGAAGCTAGCTCCAACTTTCAACCCCTTTAAAATATATATATATATATATATATATATATATATATATATATATATATATATATATATATGATGAGGAGCGGTCCCCGCTCGAAACGTCGTAATAAACTTCGGAGTAGTAACTCCGCTCCATCAGTACGCATCTTTGACTTATTAACCTTTCCCCGTCTATTGTTTAATATTTACCTTACTTCACCTATATATATATATATATATATATATGCTAGGAGTTTATTGTATGTATTACGACAGTTTCGCCGAGAGGCTCGCCTTCGTCAGGAGAAGGCATACATGTGAGGGCATCAGACTGCGCAGAGCAGTAAGCGGCCAATGGGGCGAGAAGGACGTGACGTCAGAAAAAATAAAAGTAAAAAGACATGAAAAAAAGCAAACATATTGAAACAAAATGAAACGCTCAGGGAAAAAAAAAAAAAAAATTTGACTTGAGCGCGCTCCTACGGTAGGGCGGCAGGTTTCAAAGCTAAAGAGGCGTATATGAGATCTCCGACACTGCGGTGGGTACAATAGGTCATAAACGGACGGCACAGGCTCTGGAACGACATCTTCGGTACTAATTCCCCGTAAGGCTAAGCCGATGTGGGCGTCCGCTCTCCGCGACGGTCACCCCGCGTCCCCTCGGGCGCCGCACGCCGCGGAAGAGAGGGGAGAGTGGAGCAAGAAGGGAAATCGCGGGGCAGGGGGGCGCGGGAAAGGGGGGGGGGGGGGGAATTGCCACCGGATATTTGCAAAGACGCCGTCGTACCGGACAGTGCATTACAAATACAAATTCAAAAGATAAAACAATAAAATAAAAATTAAAATAAATACACATGCCTAGGGTCAAGACCGAGTAACGTTGTGTGCAGCAGGACAGCATTGCGCGGAAGGCACAGATTTCCTTCGTGTTTCAATGGAAAAAATAATAATAATATTAATGGATCTCGCATATGAGTGGGTAAAATGAGGAAAAGGACGCAGCGCGTACAGAAGCGTGTCTGGAAGGCTCGCTGTTTCGTACACACACACACACACACAAATAGTGGTCCAATTCCAACTGCCAATACAGTGCCACTTGGTCAGGGTGAGTATTGGTGTTCCCTGTTAATTCTTAGACAACGTTTTAATCGCTGCAAGTGTTCCTGGATTTTCATTCATTCCTTCATCGATCGTGTCGAATCGGTATATGAGATACGATTCGCGGTGCTCCCGTTCGTGGTCTGACTTAAATCCGGTTTCAAGGATCGTTACCGAAAGTTTCTCGAACGAATGATGTGGAAGGCTAAGGTGTTTTGAAGGAGGTAGGCTTGGGAGCGATTTTGAATGAGATTTGTGATTATTAAAACGTTTCCTGAATGCTGTCTTCGTTTGCCCTATATATTGCATTTTGCAGACACTGCACTCAAGCAAATAAACCACATTCGAAGAGTCACACGTCAGGTTCCCTTTGAATTTTTAAGGAGAATTGCGATTGTGTGCTGCTAGCGCTGCAGCATGTTGCATTTGTTTGCAGACCAGACATCCCGGTTTCGTGCACGGCTTGCATTCGTCATTTGATAATGACGAATTCAGTCGAGAGTTTACAAGTGAGTCTCTTAGGTTACGTGATCGTCTGTAGACCACACCGGGGGCGGACGGAAACGCACGTTTAAGACGTTCGCTTTGTTCTAGAATATTATAGTGCCGTCTCAGTATACCGTTTGCATTAGGAACGTTCGCGCTGTATGTTAGACATAGGTTCGTGCGTTGTAGGTCGGGTTTGGGGGGGGGGGGGGGGGGGCGGTTCGCAATTAAGCCCTCGCGGTTCAATTGTTCAGCTTTTTGAATTGCGTCGTCAACTACACGTAATGGATATTTTTGTTTTCCCAGCATGGTCTTTAGGTTCTGGGCGCTCGCATCAAAATCTTCTTCTTTCGCGCAAATTCGTTTGAAACGGTGGGCCTGGCTGTAGGGGACGCTGTTTTTACATTGGCGAGGGTGGTCGCTCTGGTAGTGAAGATAATGTTGCCAATCTGTCGGTTTACGGTAGAGATTTGTGGAGTGTTTACCATTTTCAATTTTTACAGTTACATCTAAGAAGTTGATATCCGTTTGGGAGTAGGCGTAAGTGAAGTTAATGTTCGGGTGTACAGAATTGTAACAGTCTACGAAGTCCAGCAGTTCCTCCTCGCTGTGTGTCCAAATAAGAAAGATATCGTCTATGTATCTCTTGTAGATAGTTTCGTTAGGGGGAATTCAGAAAGAAATTTGGACTCTAGCTTTCACATAATAAGTTGGCATAACTGGGGGCCATCTTAGTGCCCATAGCGGTTCCGCTGACGTGCCTAAAATATCCATTATTAAATTCAAATGCATTCAGTTCTAAGACCAGGCTCATTAAACAGGCAATGACGGGGCAATCCGGGGTATCTGGTTTCTTATGAAGTTCGTACATGTCAATTAGAGCAGCTATTCCGTCGTCGTGGGGAATATTTGTGTATAGAGAAGAAACATCGAGAGTAACCAGATATGCTCCCTTAGTTACGCACATATCCGAGATTTCTCCTAGAAACTGAGTGGTGTCTTTGACATACGAATGGAGAGTTGTAGGAATATTGCTTATTAATTCGTCTATAAAGCCGGAGATAGGTTCGGTTATTGTACCTATGCCTGATATAATTCGGCGCCCTGGATTACCAGTTTTATGAATTTTAGGAAGCATGTAGAAGCGACCTGGTCTTGGATTTAGTGGTTTCATCATATTATGTTCGTTAAGGGTTATGTTTCCTGTGTCCAAGAGATATTTCAGTTTTGACGTTACAATGCGTGAGTAGTGAATCGTTGGATCCCCCTCAAGACGCTCATAACATTTTGCATCATTAAGTTGGCTGTATCCTTCTCAAGTGTAATCGACAGTGTTGAGGATCACAATTGCTCCCCCTTTATCAGCTGGCTTTATCGTTATATCGGTCCTGGTTGCCAGAGTTTTCAGGCAACCCCTTTCCGATTTTGTTCAGTTGTACCGTTTTCCTTGCCACTTATGGTATTCTCGCATTATGTCTCTTTGTACAGCGGCTATGCAAAGATTGAGCCAGCCATTGCGATGAGGTTTCGGCGTCCAATTGCTTTTTGGACGTTGTTGCGTGTTCTGAGAGTATGAAGGCCTGCCTAAGAAGCATTCCCGCAATCTTAAATTTTTTGCAAAATTATCAAGGTCTCGGAGTGACTAGAATTCGTCAAAGAAGCCTGGCCAACACAGTACTAGATAAATTAGGAGTATGGACCCATAGAAACGCTTTAAAAATAAATACCAGTAAAACAGAAGCCATGACATTTAGGCCGAAAGCTATTTTTTTCTGCATTAGGACGCATTTATATAAACTCAATAAATATTCATTTGGTTGACTCATTCAAAACGCTTGGTGTTGTGCTTTCACAAAACAAGCCATGGGCCCATCATATTGAGTATTTAAAAATAATTTAGCAAAGGTTGTAGATCTGGTATGTCGGAATCGATATATATTTCCGAGGTCAGTCAAAGTATTACTATATAAATTTCTATTTTTGCTCATTTGTATTACTGCCACCCAGTTTGGGGTGCTACCACGGCAACAAATCTCAAGTAATTTACTTACTCCAAAAATGAATGTTACGTGCATTTGCTAGTGTGCCGTTCTGCTCGCATATAGAAAACGTGTTCAGAAAGTATAACATATTAAGTATGTACAACATGTATAATTATAGGATTTCTACAAAGTATATATACATGAAATGTTCAATAACCGAACTTACACCATCGAACGGTCTGGTTACCACCAACGCGTTCTCAATTATCAATTTCGCAATCCTGAAATAAGAATATAGCTACTTGCCGATTAAACCTAGGAAAAGAAATGTTATTATACAGATTATCTAAACTGCTCAATTTGTTTATTCTCAGTGATGTTCACTTAGATACCATCAACATGAAAGAGTTGCGTGCGTTGCTGTGCCATTTTGTTATAGCCGACTAATGCTTTTGGTGTGCGTGTGTGTTTTTTAGTTCTCTCTCGCCGTGTCACTACTGTAAAATGCAATTCAGGCGCCGAGAGCTCGTCAAGCCGTCGCTCGACCTGCAAGCATTCCTCCCACTGACGTCACGGCACTGAAAAGCGCGGGTAAATTTGAATGTTGGTTTTGCCATCATTTTCACTTGCCGATTTAGCAATAACTATTTTGAATTTCGCAATACTAAATAGCTTACCGAAAGGGTAATGGCTGGTAATTGCGAAAGTATAGTTAGTTGGGATAGCTCAAAACATTGCCGGAGTACCCCTTGTAGTGCTGTGCGCGAGAGCGCGGGGCACGACAGCGTCTCCTACTCCGCGTGCTAATGCAGGACGCAATTCTAAACCGAGCCTCTTCGAATGGAACCCCACTCGTTAAGGCCCATGCATACACAGCTGCGTTTGAGAGCATTTGATTGCGTTTGACCAGGGACGGATTCAGAGGGGGGGTCCCGATGTCCTGACCCCCTCTCTTGAATTCTGTGTGTAAAAATGTAGGACGTGGAAACGTGAAAATGGGGGGGGGGGGGGGTCCTAAACATATGATACGCTGAACAATACCTGACCCCCCCCCCCCCCCCCCCCCCCCCTCAAGAAATGTACCTGCTTCCGCCCCTGCGTTTGACTGCGTTGCGACTGCAAAAAGTCAGGACATCCGTGCTTCGTATGTCGTGTGCCGAGATACTCCTTGATTTAGATTCCATGCTTTATGCGAAGCACGGATGTGCCGATGTGAGCAGGAGGAGGAGAATAAGGAAAAACTTTATTGCCCAAACCAGACTCATTCTAGGTGTGCCGTATTCACAACTTTCACGACCAAAAGGGGTCGCACTGGCGCCTGTCAAAACGGCTGTCATCTGGATTATTGTCTTGGAACAGCTGTACGAGGCTGAAACTGCGACGCGTAAGTAATTCCAGTTTTGCTATATAAGGACAGTATTAGTGCAGTACTTTATTTTTTCAAGTAAGGAAGGTGTAGGCGAGCACTTTTATTGTAAAGCTAATCATCCAGGAGCTCGGGAGCGCGACTTTCACACCGCGGTACCACCATCGCTGAAAGTTGCGAATTGCAGGCTAAAGTGCTTTCCGCCGCGAAGTCTGGCCCATTTCACCAGCTATCGCTGATCTTGAGCAGATGAGACGAACAGCGCAACTTCCCAGGTCGGGCAATTAAAGTTAGGGGGGGGAGGGGTTGAGTTGGGAGGCCCAGGTACCGTGAAAGAGCGACGGATAGTCCGCAGTGCGCACACCTATCCGGGTATCTGTCCGGGTAAAATCTATGTCGATGATCTAGGTGTGTGTACATGTCTTCCTGTATCTGACTCCAGGTTATGGCCTCCTCTCGAGACAGAGACCGGTCGTGCGGGAAGAACAACTGCCTCCGACCGCGGAAGTGGGCGAGGATCTCGTAACACTGGTTCACAACTGGGTGCGGCATGTCTTCGCTTGATTGGCACCTGGAGGATACAGGCTCGAGCTACGATGTGTGCTTGCCGGATTTCCTCGACAGACGAGTAGTCGGTGGTCCAGACAAGTTCCACAATGGAGATCTTGTGGTTCCTCCTCAGGATCCAGACGGCCTGCGGGGAGACTCGACTTCGCCAAACCGCCTAATGGCAGCTTGCGAGTCGGAAATGATCGTCACGTGGTCCGCCTTCGGGGGCACAACGATGGTCTGGACGATCTCGTTCTCCTCCGCCACTACAGGCTGGATGGTGCGAATCGAGGCCGTGACCACAATGTCAAAGTCGCTGTCAATAACGCTAACCAACGTAGCGGATTGGCCATTGTAGAATGCCGTATTCGTTTAAAGGACGTCGCCCCGGTTGCTCTAAGTCCGTCGCAGATCTTTGGCCCGAGTCGTCCGGCGACCTGGGTGCAGGTATGAGTTCATGTTCTGCGGGACTGGTGCCACCTGGATCTTGTCTCGTAGGGCAAGCAGCAGCTGGATCGTACCACGTTGCGATGCGGGGATGGTGATGCCGAGCGAGGTAAGGACGTGCCACCCAGTCTGGGTGAGGGCCAAGCGCTCCCGCTGACTGGCTAGGTAGGCGTCGACAAGTTCCTGGCAGGTGTTGTTCACTCCCAGCCGCAGGAGCTTGGCGATCGCATCGTACGGTGGCACACCCTGTGCAAACTTGTACGCCTTGAGGATGAACACGTCCATCTTTCTTTTATCTGTATACAGCAGGTTGAGATACTGTGTTGCGTAGCGTGGTTGTCTCAATGAGTCGGTCAACGATGTACTTCATTCCGCCGTCCCGCTAGAGGGTAAAGGCCCAGGACCCGGACCCGCTACACCACTGGACCGGGTGTACGGTCCTTAAAGGGAAGATGGGGCACTTCTGCATTTGAGAAAAAACGCTTGAATTGCGTTCATTTTGCCGTTAGAATAACAGATATCACAATTATATTTCAATGCGACGCGCCGGAGAGCCATAAGAGCGATTTCAAAATAGGGCTGAAGCCCCGCCTCCCTAGCCTTGGGCAGCCAAAAGATCCGTCGATGACGTCACGTACGGCGACTTTCTTTTGCATTTTCTCGCGTTTAACAATACTTGCGCAGAAAATGGTTTGAGTATTCGGGTTCACGGGGTAAAAATACACTAGAATTCACTTCTAACTCATTTTTTTCAAGAAGCTCCCCAGCTTCCCTTTAAAGGTTAGATCGATGTCTGTTTCCTTGTGCTTTGGGAATTTTTTGTTCGCGCGAAGGAGCGACAGCTCCGACTTCTCGGGAGCGCACTGGAGGTTGCCGGCCTTGAGGTACACCTGCACCGTCTCGACGGCCTCTTGGAGGTAGTCTAGCTTCTCGGCGTCCAACCCCGACGTAGTCCGAATCGTCAGGTAGTCCGCATAGTTTGTGTGTTTGATCCGGGGAATCCATTCGTGTAGAGAAGGCAGCTTGCGCATCGCCCGGTTGAACAAGTTTTTTGACAGGGACCGAGCCTTCGGGGCTGCCCTTGCTTGGGACCGGGTTGGTGCCCGTGCGGTTCGATTTGACGCCGATGGTGGCCATGCGCTTGTTCAGAAATTCGCGTACATAGTCATACATCCGGGGCCCGCACCCTGTCGAGGCCAGGTTCTTGAGCACGAGCATGTGGCTGACGTTGTCGAAGGCGCCCTTGATGTCCAGCGCCAGGACCGTCTGCTTCGTTGTACGGGATATTCTGTCGAGGATGTCCTCTTTGATATGAAGCATTACGTCCGGCGTGGATAGGGGTGACGGGAGCCCGAACATGGTGTTGGAAAAAATTCCCGTGTCTTCCAGAAAGGGCTCAAGCCGGTTGATGAACACGTGCTCCAGGAGCTTGCCCAGACCGAACGTCATAAATATGGGTCGGAGGTTGTCCAGGCATGGGGCCTTGCCGGACTTTGTGACGCGCACTATCTCCGTGCGCTTCCGCTCGGCTGGTATCTTGCCTGATTCCAACACACGGTCGAGATGCTGGGTCAAAGTGGCCAGAGATGCGTCGTCCAGGTTCCTCAGGAGCCGGTTCCATATATTGTCCCAGCCGGCCGAGGTGTTCCGGTCAAGTCCTGGACGGCCCGCGTCATCTCCTCTTCTGTCAGGGGCATGTCGAGCTCGGGGTTGGCCCGTCCATAGTAGTCAGGGTCCACTGCCGAGACCGGCTTGTCGATGTACCTGTTATTCAAATTCCGGAGGATCTCGTCGTCCGTGCCCTCGAAATCTCGCACGATCTTGCGGAGTGTGTGGCTCGTCTGAAGCTTGCTCTTGGTCGGGTCGAGATGGTGACGGAGCAGTGACCACGTTCTCGCCGTGCCCAGAGTACCCATGAAGCGTTACACCTGGGCTGCGTACACGAGCGTTCTCCCCTCCAAATTGGCGATGCGGATGTTTTACTTGCGGTTGAGTCGCTGGCGCTTCCAACTCTTGATGAAGCCAAGCCTGGAGTCCCAGAGGTGTTGGAGACGAGAGTCTACCTCTGGCCTGTCGATGGCGAGATTCACGTGCCTGGACTGCTTTCTCAGCATTCGTCTGCAGGTCTTTTACCCACGGCTTTTCGTCACCCAAGAGCGTGGGCTCCTTCGGCGTGACTCGCGGAACGCGTCTTACTCGGACAGGACCTGCTTCCTGACAAACTTGTTCTGAGGAGTAACGGCGACCTCGACCTCGATGATGGAATGCTGGCTGCATAGGCTCTCGCCCGTATTGGTTCAGTCCGCTGCAGTGAATTTTATTAGAGTGAGGTCGGGGCTCGTGTTCCTATCTACGCTATTCCCCATGCTTGTGGGGTGTTCCGGGTCGGTCAGGAGGACAAACTGGTGTCGGCAAATCGTCTCGTGCAGCTCGGCGCCTTTTGCTGTCATCTGCCTGTACCCCTCCGACAAGTGCGCTGCACTAAAATCGCCTCCCATTAAGCCCGGTTCACACAGTTGCGTTTGACTGCGTTTGACTGCGTTGCGGCTGCGAGACACCAGGACATCCCTGCTGCTTATATCGCGTGCCAAGAAGATTCCTTGAATTGGATTCCACGCTTCATACGAAGCACAGATGTGCCGGTGACTCGCTTTCGATTCTCGCCGCAATGCAGTCAAACGCACTCAAACGCAAGCCTTCTGAACCGGCCTTTAGGAGGTTCTGCTCGGCAAGGAGCAGCGCACGCTCAAAGGGGCGCTCGAATACGCCCTTCGTGCGGCTGGGCGGGCTGTTTATGTTCGGAATGAAGGAGCTAGGCGCATTGTTCGTCTTGGAGAGGAGCTCCCCGATCGCGTGCTCCACTGAGGGGCTGTCAAACTCGTACTGATTCACCGTGATGCCCTTCGCAACAAGCGTGGTTCTTCTGGGGTTTGCGCCCGAGTGCTTGAGCGTCTGATAGCCCGAAAGCGAGCGGAGGTCCCTTCCGGTTTTCTGTAGGCATGCCTTGCCCGCGGGAGAGTCCTTGCTGGCAACCGACCGTTTACGGAAATCTTCGCTGACGTTGGAACGTTACGCATTATAACACACACACAAAGAAAGTTTAATAGTGAAGACTGTGGTCTAATAAAAGCTGAAAAATAAACGAAGAACAAAAATAATTGTAATATTGAGACATTAAAGTACACTTAAAAAACATTTTTTTAAAAATTAATTTTATGACTGCAGAGTGCACACGAACAAAGTTACGAACCGTAAAAAGAACCAAAACAGTATTCACGGTGGCGCTTCACCATCATGAAGTCCACAGGAAGTGCAGGGACGGCGGGGGGATCGAGTGGTCTAGCGCACTCCAGCTCGGAGCACGTGGAGCGAAAGCTCGCGGTGCAGAACCCAGCATCTTGGGCTCAATTCCCGCCACTGCCCGTTTCGATCAGGATGAGCATCGTACCGGCGTGCGGTCGTGTATCACTACTGCGTGGTGCATGTTAAAGACCACAGGCTAGCGGTTGTACTGCACTGGCCAAATTGCTCATCTACAGCTGAGACATCAGACGCCCACCGATGCAGAATACCTTCCCGCTGTATAAGCATACACACAAAAATTTTGCTTGCAGGGACGGCCATAATAAAGGGTGGAATTATCAGCTGGTTGGAACCGGTATGAGCCTTGGTAAACTAATTAACGGAACAAATATTTCGTGTCCTTCCTTGAATTATATCCTAACGCACAAAGCATAAAAACCTATCGGACCCCAGCGCAAATCCAACCTTAAAAATGGCCAACGCATCACGTCGATTGAAGTTGCACGAAACAATACACGACTTTCTTGCTTCAAAAAGGCACATGTGGCCATCTACAGGTACGGGCACATGCAGTTCACTTTTCTTAGTACAGTTTTTCTTTCGAAGAAAGGTAATATAAAATACAATGGAAAAATACAAAGCAAACTATGGGCCTGTTTGGCTTGCGTTTATTCTGAATTCGAGCAAAGTTGTTTTTCCCCCAAACTAAAAAAGAAGGATGACGGTGTAGCGACAATGGGCGGCGCTGACACGGGTTGTTCCTTTCGCCGAACAGGTTGACCACGCGCTCCCCAGGCAACAAATATTACGAATGCATTGTAGCACTCCGGTTAGGTTACAGAACACTGAAATCTACGGTGTACAGGCACTTAGGCTGCGTCAGCGCTTTTTGTTTTCTCTATATGTTTTTTTTCGATGGTGTTGGTCAAGACCACGCTGTAAGATACACTCTTTAGGTGAGGACACGGCGAAGCTGAACGCGCGGCACGAGGAATCAGATAGTGTTGTTTCGACGGGCATCCGAAAGGCTGCATTATTCCGCGGCCACCGTGTCCGCGGCTGACAGTGTCGCCGGCGGCCGAACGGCGAAACTGTGTAAGAGCGAAAAAAATGATCTCGTTGCCATGACACCCCAGTACACCGTGGTCTTTCTGCACGAGCGACAACCTCGCTGGAGCTCTGCGCGTGTGGAGCATGAGGCGGCCCGAGCCGTCTTTGCCGTGCCCACGGGTCGACGAGTCATCTGCCGGCGCCAATGGAAACCATAGTGAGAGAGAGAAAGAGAGAGAGGGAAAAGCGAACTTTATCTGCACTGCGCGAGGAGCGCGCTGTCCTCACCTGAAGAGTATTATCTTACACCGCGGTCAAGACTGATCTCAGAACGGTAAAAATGGTAATATGAAAGAAAAAATCGCTTTTCACTTGCTGGTTGGAAACGTTTGCCGTCAGGGAGAACAAACGTAAGGTTACAGAACTCTGAAATCTTCACTGTACAGGTGCATAGGATGCGTCAGCGCTTCCCTTTTTCTCTAATAAGCGTTTTCGCTGGTGTTCGTGAAGACAGGTCTCAGAAAGCTAAAATGGTAATATGAAAGAAATTTTTTTTTTTAACTTGCCGGTTGGAAACGTTTGCGTCAGCAAGAACAAACGTATCTCCCGAAATGCGGGATATAAAATATTCGGAGTCATAGCTGCGAAGTGACTCATTTGAATAATCTAAGCGACTATATTTAGCTACATTCTTAGTTCCTATATACTTATAGAGTTACAATAAGATGCAATTTATTATATCTGTAACTAAGTTACATTTTTTTTAACATATAATACTTCTGCGAGACGGGCAACTACAATATGCCATTAGCGATTTACCGCAATATCTGTGGCTCGAATGCCACGTGCCAAATTTTCTCCTTGAACTCATTTCCTCGTGCCATTCGAAGCACGAATCTCGCGGTGACTCGCGTTCGAATCCGCATGCAGACTGTCTTCTGTACGATGCATAAACAGTGTAACCCAGGCTTATGTCACAGATACATCTCGTCGCCAATAGGCAATTATTAGCCTGCTGCCGCGAGTGGTGCCCTATCCGCTGAAGCACGTGCAGCGTGCGCGTGAACATAGCTTTGGCAAGCTTGAAATTGCACGGGCTTTCCCGCACGAGCGGAGACATGGCGGTGGGCAGTTGCAGCCCTCTGCGTCTAGTGTAGTCTCTCGTGCCGCCTCTCTATGACGACAAACGTGGCGCTGTGGTCAGGGTCCCGCTTCATTTCTGCTCGAAGTGGCGTGACTTGAAGCTTCTCCTCGGTGTTCATTGTGTACTGAAAGGGGTAATCCGGCGTTTTGGTTATAGGCCCCCCATTTGTTTCGAAATTTGCTGAACACATCAAGAAACCTCGCTGAAATAGTAACCCAAATATTGAGCCAAATTACATTTTGGTCGTCGCCGTGTTTTTCAAAGTGAGTCTCTAATGAACACAATGAAAACGTGACGTCAGCGGAAGCCAGCAGTTCATTCTTTGAATATTAGACTTGGTCCCCAACTGATTACAAGCACTTTCATGGTGCCAAATCAATGCTTTGGAAGCTCGCTTAAGCACATGCGGAGCACCGCGAAATAAATGCTCAGCATAATCAATTTTTATACTGAACATGCGGCCTGCAAACCTGACTTCCCCTGATGTCACGCACAAAAAGCGCGGGTTTATTTGTGTGTTGGCTTTGCCATCCTTTTTCCCGATTTAACAATAACTTTGTTGAATTTCGCGATACTAAATAGCATACTGGAAAGGGTAATGCCCGCTAATTGTGAAAATATTGTTAGTTGGGGTAGCGCGAAAAATTGCCGGAGTTCTACTTCAAGGGATGCTGAACCAATCATTTCACTGTTCATAATAAGTGGCGCATGATCTTTCCACGAGCCAGCAGACGTCGGTGTGCGCGAGCACACGCAACGAAATGGACGTCATAGTTCTCTACTCACGCGTCAAGGAATACGGAAACGAAATGACGTGTCCCGCGAGCTCTCTACCTCTGGCTTCAAAATCGATCAGCGAGAAGAGCAATGCCTATCGCTCTCGTGCCGTCGTTTGTTCCCGCACTGCCAAGGGTAAAGTAGTGGCGAGCGTTGCCGCTTGGTGGCGTCAACGCGTGGCAACATCGCGTAGTACTAATATCCGAGGGCTGTACGCCCTATGGCGTACAGTCCTCGGATTCCGCAAGCTTCGTCCGTTATGTCCGCTCCTTCCCTTGAGGGAAGTAGCGGACACAACTCAAGCCCCGACCAGGGTGCCCCTAACGGCAAACAGATTATTTTCATCGGTAGGTTTCTTTTAGCCGCTGCGCTCAGATTACGAGACAGCGAACAAAGAGCGGGTTGGTGAAAATACAAGAGTCAAAGAAAGAATAAAAACACTTGGGGACAAGGACAGACAGCACAGTTCTTTCATTGAATGAACTGTGCTGTCAGTCCTTGTCCCTAAGTGTTTTTATTCTTTCTTTGACTCAGATTACGTTTCCTCCAGTTTTGGGCCACGGAAAAAGCTTGCGGAATTTATAGGAACTCTAAAACCCATTGTATTTTATTTTTATTTTATTTATTTTAGTTTGCTTAAAGGCCTCTGCAAGGGGTTTATTAGATGAGGGGTGGGCATTACACAGCGAAAATTCCAAAAAGCCTATGGACAGAATACAAAAAGATTACAAACAGAGAACATTTATATCAAGAAAGACTGGGAGAGAACACAATTACATGCATGAAATTCCCTATTATGAAACTATGAGTGATCCAGCGCTATAAGAGTTTTTTTTTTAATTTATCCTAATCTTTAAGCTGTACTACATTTTCAGGAAGCTCATTCGAATCTTTGGCTGTTTTAATAAAAAAAGAATTTGCAAAGTAATCTGTGTTTGGGCGAGGGTATGACACTCGTTGGGTATTGTTCATGCGACTTGAGAAGTACGAATAGAGCGTGATGTAAGGGTTTGTTGACAACGTGTGATAATGTCGATGGAAACAGTGACAGTATGGCAATTCTTCGACGTTCATTTAGCAATGGCAGAGCGGTGCGTTTCTTTAGTCGGGTGACGCTCGTGAAATACAAATAATCGGAGTATATCAATCTTACAGCAGGGTTTTGGATGGTTTCTAAGTTTTCGATAAGATATTCTTGTTATGGATCCCATATCGGTGCGGCATATTCCAGTTTGGGGCGGATGAGTGTTGTGTAGGCCAGCAGTTTCAAGTGAGTTGTAGCATATTTTAAGCTACGTTGCAGATTACCAAGGGATTTACTTGCAGTGGGAATTGAACTGTTTATACCTCCTGGTATTTAAAAGTGCTAGTTGCTTGTGAGGCAGAACTACCGATTAAGTAATTATAATCAAATGGATTGGTGCGGTTGTGAAAGGAGACAAAGTTTACATTTTGAAACATTACACTAGGCCCACGAAATTCGTCACAATTGCTTGCCGACGAGTAGGCGGCGACTCCCGCTAGGGAGCAGCGTACAATTAGAGAGCCTGTATTACGGAGAATTTCCAACTGATCGATCGGAGTCACGTGTTTATGGGCTTCGCTTCCAATACAAAAAGATGAGGAACGCGTTGTTCGTCCGCGAGCGTCTCTGCCTTTCCGCCTGCTTTCCTGCTAGCCACACGATAACGCAGCGCATGTGCACTTGCACACCAATCTCCGATGGAGGCATCCGCCATTAAACTGCAAACGCTCCCCGTGATTTGAGTTGGAAACCCCTCTGCAATCTAGGCTCTCCACGAACTATAGGCGACAGAGGCGACACCGCCAGCGTGCTCCTTTCCTTATCTTATGTGCCACGAGCGTTTGGTACACCATGTCAGTTTCACACCGCAGAAGTAGTAGCTCGAGGGAATCAGTGAGTAAAATGGGCCGTCACTACCCAGCAACAACGACACCTGCAAGCAATGTATGTAAGATATTATTCACTGGGTGCCATACTTGAGCTCGTCATTCAGAGCGCACCAGTATTAGCGGCGAGATGTTTTGGTGGCGCCCTCCTTTCGCGACCTTTCGGGACGTCGTTACCTTGTGAACAACAAGTTCAATGGTGTTTGTAATGAGCATGGTGAAAGCCTGAAATCATAGCGCTCTTAAAGCAACACTGCCAACACCGTCAAAATTGAAGTTCTTACATTCCTCTTATTTCCGTCGATGAGACATCCTTTGCTGACGTCATAGTCAGCATTCGGCCAATTGTGATGGGCCGACCACAGCGACGCTTTCGATCGCTCTAGTCGCCAATAGGGGGGGGGGGGGTGGATGTGGTGTGGACAGACTGGGGCTATGTTTCAAATCTTACTCGAGTGGATCTGAGTTACTCTGGTGGATCATGTCACGTGACAAGACAGATAGAGCAGCACTGGACGCGGGTAAATTCGCAACTTTCACGACCTATAGGGGGCGCAGTGGTGCCTATCAAAATGGCTGTCATCTGGATGATCGTCGTAGAACAGCGGTACGAGGCTGGGTCTGCGACGCGTAAGTAATTTTAGTTTTACTATATACGAGCAGTATTGGAGCTTTACGTTATTTTTTCACGCCAGGAAGGTGTAGGCAAGCCCATTTATTATGAGGCCATTCATCCAGGAGCTAGGGTGCGCGATTCTCACAACGCGGTACCACCATCGCTGAAAGTTGCGAATTTTCGAACGCCAAGGTACAGAACCCCCACCCTAGAGTGAAATCACGTGAATTTTGGAACACGTCCTGGCAGAGGTCCCCTCATCATGATTTAAAAAGCGCAAAGGACAGACACGGACACGAAGTAGCAACAAAGCAAATTGTTGTGTGTATGTTTATACAGCCGGAAGTTAGTCTGCCTCGGTGGGCGTCTGGTCTCTCAGCTGTAGATGAGCAATTTAGCCAGTGCGGTACAACCGCTAGCCTGGGGTCTTTAACGTGCACCACGCAGTAGTGATACACGACCGCACGCCGGTACGATGCTCATCCAGATCGAAACGGGCAGGGGTGGGGCGAAGTAGACAGGACAGCGCTATACTTACAACTGGGGTTTTAATAGAAAAATAAAGAAGAGAAAAAGCGATATAAATTCTACGGAAGATAAAAAGGACGAAGATAAATGAAAAAAATACAGAAGTATGAGAATCATAGCAATTGTAGTTATAAATTATATGAAGAAAGAATAGATAAAAATTAAAAATTAAAAATAATAATAAAGACATTAAAAATAATTTTAACATTATTGCCACATGACTTTGAAGGATGAAGTTTGAGATAATCATGCCCCTAACTGAAAACCTTTTGACACCTCATGTGGGGTGGTGTAGGTATAATAGTTCTTTGTCTGATAAGGACACAGAAGGTTCACTGACACAGACGTCACCACAAGCCTTGATTGTCTGCGCCTCGTAAAGTTCTCTTGATCTTTTTCCACGGTACTGTCCGATGACTTCTGTCTTTTTGAAGATCGGTTGGCAGTGGCAGTCACGGACGTGTATTGCGAGATGTCCTGCCGGTGATGAGTTGAGAGATGTTGCATGTTCTCGCAGCCTGGTATTCACACATCGGCCAGATTGTCCCACATAAACTTTCCCGCAGGAGAATGGTATTTTGTATACTATACCGTTGCGGCATGGTATATACTTATTCTTGTGCTTTACTTCGCAATCATCAGGATGGTTTTGATGTGAATTGATTTTGGGCCACAGTCTCCTCAGCTTGTCCGGAGCCGAAAATACCAGCTGGAATGTCATATCTGGATGCCACGTTTTTGATGTTATGTGATAGCCGGTGTATGTACGGCATAACTGCTGGACGTCTGTTCTTCTTCTTGCTTTCTTCTTTTTGTTGTTTTGAACTTATCATATTTTCGACGACTTCAGATAAGATGGTATGGGGATAGCCAGACGATTTGAGTCTTTCCACTTGTGTATCAAAGCTCTCTCTAGCCTTATGGTCACACGACGTTTTGAGAGCAGCGGAGAGGCAGGTATTCACTATCGCCCTTTTTGTGAGTTTGGAATGCGCAGACTCTTATTGGAGTAGCTTTTTCTTTGTTCTAGGCTTGTACTTCCAGCATGTGTGGTCGTTCAGGAAGATCAGTTGTAAGTCTAGAAATTGCAGGGTGTTTTTCTCTGTTGGCAGCTCGTGGGTGAATTTCAGCCCCTGAGCATTTTTCATAAAGGTGGTTTATATGTCGTTGATTTGTTGGTCGTAGTTCATCTCGCATGATTTGTTTAGAAGGATCAAATAGTCGTCAACGTATCTGTAGACTCTAGCTACTTCGGTGGTGGAAAGACTCTTGGCGATGGCCCGGTCGCATTGCGACAAGAAGATATCGCACAATACCGGCGCCACACACGACCCGATACAGATGCCTTTCTTTTGCAAGTAGTATTTACCGTTGAACGAGAGAAACATTGATGTTAAGTAGAAAGCCAGCAGTTCCAAAAACGATTCTAAATGAAGCGCTGATTGATTTTGAAAAGAAACTGTACCATTTTTCTCGATGCATTCTTTTACAGCTGCGAACAAGCTATTGTGAGGGATAGAGTAAAATAAATCTTTCACGTCAAGTGAGAAGCCAACATGTCGTGTAGTGGCATTATCTTTTAGGTAATGTACCAGTGTGTCAGAATTCGCTATTGAAAAAGGGTCATCTAGTAGGAGGTTGAATAAGTTGCGAAAAAGGTACCTTGACATCGCACCTTGCCATGATCCTTTCTCTGTGACAACTACTCGAAAAGGGCATTCATCTTTATGAGTTTTTTTCGGTGAAAAACATTTCTAAATGAATCTTTTTGGATGTTGAAATCTGTTTTTTCAGGATTTCAAGACCAAGTTTGAAGCCCAACTGAAGAGCTTTTGCCTTTACCTTTTTTATCTTGATTTCATGCATGTGGTTGAAGTTCTTTTGTATCGCTACTCCAGCCTTCTCTAAGTACACAGAGCCGGGACACACCACAAATCCCCCTTCCTTATCAGACACCAGCAGTTTGAAATTCTCCCTTTTGAAATAGTCGACTAGTCCTGAGATCTTTAGTTTGTTCTTACAACGAGGTCCAGTTTTCAACAGAACATCAACTAGGTCGTCTACGCATCGTTTTCTGTCATGTTCTTGGGTTTTAGCTACAACGTCACGAATAGTTTCCAACACAGGTCACGTGACCTGGGAGGTCACGTGACCTCGGAGGTCACTTGACCTGTAGGGTCACGTGACCTGTAGGGGGTCACATGCCCTGGGGTCATGTGACCTGGTGGGGTCACATGACCTGTGGGGGTCACGTGACCTGTGGGGGTCACGTGACCTTACGGTTATGCCGGCGGCGACGCCGACGCGAACGCCGACGCGAACGCCGACGCCGACGGCGACGCCGACGGCGACGCCGCTCAAGCCGGAAACGGGCGCCTAAGAGCTGCGCTCTAAAAAGTTTACTGTGCATGTATCTGTCCGGGTAATATAAATTTGGATTAGCTAGGTGTGCGCATATGTCTGCCTGCATGTGGCGCCAGGTTGCGGCTTCCTCTGTGGACAGGGAGCGGTTGTGCGGGGGGAAGAACTACCTCAGGTCGCGGTGGTGAGTGAGGATCTTGAAGTACTGGTTCGGGACCGGGTGCGGTCTGTATTCGCTTGTCGGCGCATGGAGGATGCAGGCTCGGGATACGGCGCCTGCTTGCCGGTCTCCGTCGACAGACTCGTGGTCGGGGGTCCAGGCCAATTCCACGCTAGGGAACTTTGGGCTCCTCGTCATGATGCAGAACGCTTGCGAAGAGACTTTCTCCTTCGCGATTACGCTAAATGGCCGCTGGCATGTCGGAAAGGTTGGTAACGTGGTCCGTCTTCGTGGGAGAGACGATGGTTGCGTAAATAATCGCCGACGTTCGGACGAAATGAAGTTATTACACTTGAAAAACAATGGTCAATATTAAAGACTGTGGTCTATTAAAAGCTGACCAATAAACTAACAACTAAAATTATCCCAATATTGAAACACTAAATTATACGTGAAAAACAGTTATTTAATTTGACATGAACTTTATGACTATAGAGCACAAAGAAAGAACATTATAAACCGAAAAGAACAGCCTCACAGTCGGGTTGCAATTCCGATGGTATTTTATTTTGTTATTTAGTTATACATACCCTCAAGGCATAAGGATTATAGAGGGGAGTGGTACAGCAAATAACAAGAAGTAAGCATGGGTTGAAAATTGGTGAAGCAATACAAAAGGAAATTACAAAAACAATGGATACAAACGACTCAAACACTTCAAAAATATCCAGTCCGCTATCCTACACACACACATAGATACAACAAAATCTATAAAATATATCTGACTTGTATTAGTACTATTACACGAAATCATTCAGTTATATTCTGGAAAGCAAGCTGAAACAAATCAAAATTACTAATAGTGGCTATTAGAGACCTGAAGGCGGTTCCAATCATTAGAGGTGCGTGGGATGAAAGAATAAAAAACGGGATTAGTATTGCATGAAATTACCCCTACTTTATGAAGGTGATCCAGGCGTGATGATCTATAAGAAGGTGGTGTTAACAATTCAACACGTAAAGTGGTGTGACGAAAAATTTTATGAAATATGCAAAGTCGTGCATTTTTTGCGTCGTGATGCTAGGGATGAAAGAACTAGGTTATATTTCATTGAGGACACACTAGCAGCTCGTTGGTAGTTAGAGTATAGAAATCGGGCTGAGTTATTTCAAATCATTTCCGACTGGTTAACAAGAATTCCACCGCCAGGGTCACACATCGAAGAAGCATATTCTAGTTGTGAACGTACAATTGTTTTGTAGAACAATAATTTAATAGGAGTAGGAGCCGAGTGACAGTTACGTTTTAAGTACCCAAGCATACGGTTAGCTTTGTTAGTAATGAAATTGATGTGAATTTGCCAGCTAAGATTAAAAGTAATATAAACACCTAAATACTTGTATGATTCGCCGAATTCGAGCCGGCTACTATCAAGGTGATATATGGAGAAGTTATCCTGGCAGCGAGAAATTCGCGTGAATTTGCACGTGTTAACATTCAGCGTCATTTCAACGTTTTGAATCAATAAGTGATAGTGTTAATATCAGATTGCAGCGCATGAACATCATTGCTAGTGGTTATTTCCCGGAAAAGAACACAATCATCTGCGAATAGATGGAGCGAAGATGATACAGTTTGGCAGGACTGTTATATAAACAAAACAAAAAGTAATGGCCCAAGGACAGTACCATGGTGTACGCCAAAAGTTACAGAGTGAAAATCAGAGCTGACGTCATTAGCGGTAACGAATTGCTGACGATGGGTGAGAAAGCACTCAAGCCACTTTAGTATGCTACTTTTAATACCGTTTTTATGTTTTAGTAGCAGGAGCTGGTGAGAGACCTTATCGAATTCTTTCGCAAGTCTAAATATGTACAGTCAGCGAATGTTCGATTATCAAGTAAGGTTTGCAACTTGTGTGTAAATAAAACCAATTGCATCTCGCATGAAAATAATTTGCAAAAGCCGTGTTGAGCGCGCTGAAAAAAATGAATTTGATTCCAAATAATTTGCGATATGGGAGAAAAGCACGTGTTCGAGAATTTTGTATGGGACGCTAGTGATTGATATGGGCCTGTAGTTGTCGGGTGAATGTTTATTGCCATTTGTATGTCCGGGAACTTCCCTCTTTGATAAAGGTGCCTTAAGAAATCCTCAGAAAGTGTGGGGACAGCCATAATAAAGGGTAGAATTATCAACTGGTTGGAACCGGTCTGTGCTTGGTAAACTCGTTAACCGAACCAATCTTTCGCCTGCTTCCCGGGATCTTGACTAACCGGAATAAAATAAGAGCCTACTGGACCCACAACGGAAATTAACCTGAAGAATGGCCAGCGCAACAAATCGATAAAAATTGCACGAAAGAAATTACGTCTCATGCTTCAAAGAGGCACACGTGGCCATCTACAGGTATACGTACGTTCAACTCTACGTACGTTCAACTCAGTTTTCTTATTCAAGTTTTTTTTTTTTTTTTTTAAGAAAGGCAATATAAAGTAACATTGCAAAAAAGAGGCGAACTCAGGGCCTGCATGCGTTCGTATGGTGTCGAAACAATAGGCGGCGATGACACAGGTTGTTTTTCCCGCCGAACAGGTTGAGCACGCACTCCGAATCTTACGAAAGCACTGTAGCTTTCCTGTTAGTTTAACGAACTCGGATATCTATTGTGTGCACGTACCTAGGCTGCGTCAGCGGTTCAGGGGGGGGACACATAAAAGTAATGTTTACACACATAAAAAAGGAATAACGGACTTATATATGTTTGAGAAGTTATATGTGTGAGGAACACATACTTAGTTAAATTAGCTTCAAAATCAGGAATGTGTGTAAGGCTGTCCCAAATCCCTTACAACGTGTCTGTCGAGGATGAAAACGCCGGAAAGGATTGACAGAAAACCTTTCAAATAATTGGGGGGGGGGGGGGGCATTTCTTTAGGGTGGTCGGCCCTTTATTTATGTTGTCAGATATTCTGTTAGTACTTATATATATTTTTAAAATGATCAATAAATTTTACTTTATAAAGTTCACATAACCGCTTGAGACCGACACGGAAGGACGTTACTCGAAACTACGCCAGCTGTTGAGTCTGCGTAAGCCTGTTTTTTGTTCACTGATCGGCAGTGTGAAACATCGGGTTGCGGGGTACGCCAAAAAGGACTCTGTGCTCACATGATATATCAGAAGGCAAATACACGAAATGTGCAAAAAGAGAGAAATATATAATGGTATTTTTCTAAATAATCGCTTACAGATCGCATTATTTCAAAAAGAGATACATAAAGATGCATGCAATGAAATTCCTAATTTTACATGAATAGCGCGAAGGACATACAAAGATTCTTAAAATCTTAATATAAATCACAATTCATCATCTTGCATGAGCTCGAAACTTCGCGAAATACTGCCTCGGGAGGCTAATGTTATATTCGGTTTTACCTGCACTTGTTTTGGGCCCTCACTTTACAACACTATGCTTCAGTAGTCATGCGCTCTAACATTTCTCTAGGCTGCCGTATATCATCGCGAGACTGCTATAAAAACGGCACAACTTTACAATTATGACACATATTGCTAGTGTTCCGAACATCGCATTTTATAAACCTGAACTGATTAACATGGTATGCACGTGACGTCATTACACTATATGCTGGTGGTCATTGCGATTTCTTCTTGCTGAGAAAATCAAATTCAATGGTGCAAAATGCACGCTGCAGGAGGTTCAAGCTCAGTGAAAGCCAGGTATTTGAAAGGCACGTATTATTATTTTTAGTGCATCGTCGTGAGGAACGGCGCGAGCGTCTGGCACGACAAAAACAGTGCTTTTTGGCAAGAGTGTTTTTGCAAACAAAGTAGTTTCCGGGGACACGCTTTCTGGTCTGCGCCGAAGATGCGGGGAAGAGGAAACTTTGCAACACAGTATGTTTTTAAAACTACCCCCCCCCCCCCCCACACACGCACACGCACACACACACTTCCTTTTTATTTATATTTTTTGTTGCTCCTCCAGAGAATATTTTGTGTTCCTGAGGAATTGTCTCCTCCGTTTGGGTGTGCTAATTCGACAATTTTAAATGTCACTTGCTAAGAGCTATCCTCCATTGCTTTTATTTTGCACCCCCTGAAGTTTAAAGGGGTCATTCAACGATATCGGGTTGGAATGTTCATGACTTTTCAGAGGCGTACTGGTCCTAGTTTGGCCCAAGTATACTTGCGCAGGCCGCCACTGATTCAGAAGCTTCTTTGTCGCGGTGCAATTGCGAAGATAAAATGAGACTATTTCTTTTAGTCTTGCCTTCGCAAAGATTGATGTCGTAATTGTGGGATCAAAACCACCCGCCTGACGACAGTCGAGCGCGGCTCATGGATTTGACACGAGAACTGCGTGAGCACTGTACATCGGCTCATAACAATCAATGCCTCGGCGAACACTCGGGTAGTGGCTCGTGCCCAACCACTGCGGTGAAGAGAATAGCCGAACTCTAACAATGCCTGGAGCTCAGCACGCGTTTTTTCCCTTTCCAACCTCAGCGCGGGGGCATGATTAACGTTGGCGCAGTGTCGGCGGTAACGCGTTACTTTTCTCGGTAACGTAGTTATGTGCTCGTTACTTTTCTAAAACTGTAACGGGTAACGTACTTGCGTTACTTATTTCAAGTAACGTGTAATGTAGTTACGTAACTCATTACTTCTTCCCAAAACTTGAAAAAAATTGCTCTTCACTTTTTTTCGTGTTTTTTTTTGTCGCCAAGCCATGCGAAGTTTTGAGTTCTTTGCGTTTTTCTTTGCTTTTTTTTTCTCGTGAGTATTTAGGTGAAGTCATAAAAAGATAAGTAATTATGTTCAGTTTGTGCATGAACATAGTGTTTCGTCAAAACAGTAAATCGTGTTCACTCATAATTAAAAAAAGGAACGCGAGAGTAACGTGCGTTACTGTTTATCGATAACGGTAACGCGTTCCTTTTATTTTGAAGTAGCGTGGGACTGTAACGCGTTCTTTTTATTTGCAAGTAACGATTAACGTATTTCGTTACTTTTTTTCGGGAACGCCTACAACTCTGCGTTGGTGGCATAGGATAGGCACCAGGCCACGTGGCCTCTTCTGGCTCCGAGTTGAGGGGATGAACGATGCTCATATTTCTCTAATTCTTTTGGCGACTGCCATTCCCTAGAAAGAAGAACAAAGGCAAGTTCATTCAGTTATTAACGTTAGGGAGTGATTCTAAGTAGTATTTAGTGAATGTATACAAATCTTTTTTATGGTTCCTTTAAGCAAAATAGAGGGGTGGTCGAAACTTGGGCAACTTGAGAACGACGCTCGTGTGAGACTTAAAGCGACTGCCAACGTTCGGCTGTCCCTCTGAGACCACTAGGGTACTTCTTATTTTTTTTGTCAAGTATCCCTTCTGTAGACACATATAGTTCTGTGTAACGTCATATTAATAAGTCGCATTTAGTCATTTCAATACTTCTATTCTCGGGGACATCTATCGGATGCAGTTCAACAACAACGAAAAAATGTTTGGGTGCCTCAATGATCTAAAATTGGTCGTGCAACATTTTTTCGTACTTTCAGTAAATACTGTTTAGATATAACCCCTGACGTTGATAGCTTGCGAAAACCTCCATTAGTTTTCCCCTCCGCGCAATAGCAGATTCAGAAAAATTAAAGAAAAGAGACAGCTGTCGATCCCCTCCTCAACTCGCACTTTGAACAAGCGGCCACGTGATCTTACGCTAATTATATACCGTCAGTGCTCATCATAGTCATGCGCTAGGGTTTGGAAAGTAAAAACCTGGGCTGGGCTTCAGATATTGTTAGACTTGGGCTATTAGCATATTTAATTGAACATAAGCCGTTACCCGAATGTTTGGCGATGCTGATTGTCATGAACCCGAGCACTCGACTCGGGGTTATGAAAATCGCTTACGTCACGGTGTCACGTAACTCTCGGTGAAAATTGTGATGTCATGTTCCGTCACGCTGACAACAAGGTTAATACATCTCGTGAATTCCTCAAATTAAATCGATTTGACGCAGTGAGTCACGTGACGTCACGGAGTCACGTGATGTTACTTGACAGCATGTATTGACACCATGACGTCACGTGACAACGTGCCACATGGTTAATCATAGTGCCAAAACAAAAACGCCACGAAAACCCACAATTTATGATACATTGCGATCCTGTATATGACGATTTGATCAATACCTAGAAATACAGCTGCCAATTTTTTTTTATTCCCATATATTCATTTTGTGACACTAACAAAAAGAAAAAAATTAGCTTAAACCGTTTTGAACCGGTTACCGTTATATTTTTTTCGGTTCGATTCCGGTTCAGTTCCAAGATGGCGGCGAAGATTACAGTTCAGTTCAGTTCCGGTTCGGCTAAAAACAACGGTTCGGTTCCGGTTTTCGGTGCGGTTCGGTTCCGGTTCGACACCCTGGTTACAACGTCAACAGTTTTATGAATAACTTGACGCTCGCACCCCTTGTATTCCTAAAGCAGGTCTCACCATTTTCACCTATGCAACGCCTAACCTCAAGGAACAGTTTCTCTTGGGTAACTGAGTATATTATGTCTTCTACATCTAATAAACACACATCGCTGTAACGCGGGCCACCTTTACAAAAGGATTCGGTAACTGTATCAGAGTTCCGAACTAAGAACGGGTCCTTGCGGACCAGCCCAGCCAAGAACTTGCGAGGTAGCCCCTAACTTCCCTCTGCCACGAGTCTCTTTCAGTCACAATTGGCCTAATTGAGCAGTCCGCTTTATGCGTTTTTGAGGTGAAAAGCACAGTGAGGCTTTGCTTCGCTGTATATTTATTATTATCTATTTTTTATTTTTAATAAATAAATAAAATACATTTATTAAATGTTTTTATTTATTATTATTCTTAGCACGTTGAACCCTTTTTGTGAAGCCTGTGAATTCCAACATTTCGCATACGTCCTTAGCGTCTTAAAAGATCAACTACTTTTTCATGCGTCATATGTGTCACCTCGCAACGATCACCAGTGTAAGGTTGGCACGCCGACATGTCATACGAACATCTATTTTGACCCTTTTATTCCAAGAACATCTAACGATTGGAACCACCTCCTTGCCTCCATCGTGTCCATCCAGGATGCCACATACGTCAAGAAGTTTACCAACGACTTCAACTGTATCACCCACTCTTCTCTGTAGAGCCTCCGGGCCTTGAGAGTATGAAAATAAATAAATAAATAAATAAATAAATTGATATTGTTTAGCGATACGTTTTTCACCTGCCTGAAATTCTTGACAATGGCCGTCCTTGACGTTTCCCCAATGGGGCCCTCCTGGGGCACCGCAAGGCCGTCTTTCTCGTCTTACGTCAGAAGTTTGAGCGTGTTGGCCTCAAAGTAGAAAACCACGGGCACGGGCACGGGATTCACGGGTACGGGCACGGGTTCACGGGTACGGTCCTCAACGTCCCGCTCGGATTCTCACACTTGTATCTCAAGATGTCGACCGTCTTCGAAATGCATCTCTCCTTTTCTTCCGGCGGGGATTTTTCTCCACGGGCTCACGCAAGGCACAGCTGCTCAATGGGTTGAGACGGGGTCGTTGGCTGTACTTAGGTCCCAGTCCTAGCACATCCGTCACCTTCTCTGGTGCCAAAGAGTCTCCCAGAAAGATGACGTCGCTGAAGGATCTGGCGCTCTAGCTTTTCTTCTTATGAAGGGTAGCTCGGAGTCCCTCCCAAAGGAAATCCGTAGTCTGTGAGCCAAGGCGCAGACACTCTCCGCAATTCCTCTCAGCCACTTTTTTATTTTGCTGCTTCATCGATGAGACCAGATTGTCAAGCCATATTAGTGCCTGGTCACTTTTCCCCACATTTCCGCTCTTACGATCTTGCATATCCTCTTAGCGTGCCTCGCTGAAGGTGGTGCGCCCCCAAACAAAGCCAGCACATCCAGGGGACAGAAACCAGTTCTGACGGCGTATGAGTAAAGTCGAGCCGGGCACATTAACGGCGCTATTAAACTTGCATACCAGGTCCCTGAGGACAGGTGATTGTTAAGGGTCATAGAAGGGTACGATATAGAGAAAATAAATTGCAACAAAATGGCTAATAGGGCCAGTTTGTTCTTGTTTATATATTTGTTGGTGTTCGCACAGCAAAGCAGTAACTTCATGGCCCTTAACCCCATGCATACGGTAGCTACGATAAAACAGCACACAGTCATGTTGGTTAACACTGTTAATGAATCATCGTCCAAAGCGAATCGCTCGTACCCACAGTCACTACTGATATATCATGCGAGGATCCGTGGAGAGGTTACACCTCGCACGGGAGTGCAACGGCCAGCCCGACGCACAAAATATTTTGTCGTTTGTCGGCGTATGAACGTGTTTATTCTCCACACATTGCCAACAAGGACTGGCTTTTAGGGGGCGGTATTAACAAACGTGACAACAAAAAATAAACAAAACGCATTTTGATTACACTATGCAGATTTATTTTGTAACCTCAGCGTTTGACTATCGAACGTGAAGCTTTTCACGGGCTTCAGAGTTCAGTTTTATTTCGTGGGAGAATGAATTTTTATTATACTCCTAGAGCTACTCATTTCTCTCAGGTTTGACTGTCCTTTTTCAAAGGTCAGTTTTTTTACGTTTTCTTATGTTCTAAGGACATTACATTGGAAGCTTAAAGAATAATACACAAAACAGAAATCGTTCAACATTAGCAAAAACCCAGGCAGGTGCTCTTTTTAGTGATGTGTCGTTTACCCGCAGTCTCGGGGTTTTTTCAACCAGGTGCTCTGTTAGTTATATATGGAAGTATTCTTTTTTCATCAAAATGCTTAAACTAACAAGAAACTAAAAACAACAGTGTTTGTAAGCGGTCACATGACAAGGCTTTGCAGAATAAAAGTGCGACGATCGAACGCTGAGATTACAGGAGAAGTTAAGATTTTAACCTGAGTAAATATGCTGCGTATCTTTTCAGCTGTGACAGTATGTGCTATTCTGGCCACGCACTTACCTTCGGAGGCACTCGGCGCTAGCGCTACTCTGGGAGAGAGGCTCTTTAAGGTACGGAATCTTTAAGCAAATTTGTATGGCTTGAAGACATATTCATTTTGTAACAGATAACACATATTTGAGCCAAGCGAACACTTGTTAAACATAAGCACTTATAAATAAATAAGGAGACCTTAGATCTTCAATATTTCTTGTAATTATAACTATAACCCCAGATATTTGTCAGTATGTGCTTTCGTGCGTCCGAGCATACCTCATGGCAATTGGATATTAGCACAACCATTCTTGTCACCATAGAAACTTGTGCAAAACAAAGTACACAAATACTTGGAATTAAATATTCTCGGTGTCGAGTTAAGAGTTCAGGAGAAACTCCTCCCACCTCCTTCTCACTTTAGCAGTGCGAACGCTGGAGAGGAGACGACCTCCTCTCCTGCGTTCACTCTGCTAAATTGTAAATAAGTGGGAGGGGCTTCCCCTGAACTCTTTAACTTGTCGCCGACTACAGTTAATGCCAATACGTCCCCTGCAACAGTTACTATTCGCCAATACTCTCTCCTAGTGCATAGGGAGGTTGTAGAGAATAAGAGCTTAAGAGGACGGTGAGAGTATCTAATGCTCTTCACTCCCTGATATGTGTACGAAAATATTTAAAATAGCGCATCTTATATACTACATTTCATTTGTTATAGCATAGGTCATTAAAAATAAAAGTCGCTGTCAGTATTTTTTTTTATTTGTGGGCGTGCTTCGGGTGTTTGTGGCTCCTTCGTTCCTTGTTTTATGGTTGTGAACAGCGGGTAATTTTGTTCCATTTTTTTGTCTTTTCGTATTTGTGGTTTGTGTTTTTGTCGTGTTAGTTTCCTTGCATCCTATGTAGGCATTTCTATTGTTTAGTTTCAGCACACTCCAGATGTTCCCAAGGCCACAGTGTGTGCTTATCCTAAGGCCTCGGTGTATGTGGTGCTCCTTGCATCCTCAGTTTCGGGTTTCTGTTCATTGTTTTTAACTTTCGGCAGCTCGTTTACCCCCTTTTATTTTGTTCATTTCTAAACTTCATTTATCATGATTTCGAAATGAACCGCTAACCCTGAAGGTTTTCTGTCTGCTTTTGTTTAGTTTAAAATAGTGATTACCCGGCTACTGACAACCACTTTTTGTTCTTATTTCCAAAGTTCTTTGACGATCTTCAAGAGGAAGACGTTATTTACACCACTAAGGCTTCCTATGGGCAGAGAAATTCCCGAGTTGACTGCGTCAAGCGTACTAAAATAAGTTCAGACGGAACAAGAGCAAGAATGTGCATGCAAAGTGCATAAACAATAAAGGACTACAACCGTAAGTATGTCGCAATATTTATCTTGCAGAACGGCTCTCGCACACGCACTCGCTTTAAAGGGCTCCTGAAAAAAAAAAGAGTTCTTATTTGAACAGTTTGGCTGGGACACGCGTGTCAAAAAATTAATTTTACGATAAAAAAACATTTTTTTTTTGAGAAATATAGTCAATATTTCTCTAAAAAAATGTTTTTTAGCGTAAAATTAATTTTTACGCGGGACGCGATTTAGTCCGCAGTCACCTCCTTTCCGCTTGTTTTCTTTCTCGGCATTTTGGGCGCTTGGAGGAGAGGTGGATCGGCTTCGTTTTCACGTTGAGGTGGAAAAACCGAATGACCATCTCGTTGACCGAATGACCATCCCGTGACGTCATAGACTTTGTGCAGAGAATTTAATATAATCTCTCGCCGTGAATATTTCTCTAATAATACTTTTTCGAGTAAAATTTATTTTCTGACACGCGCGTGCCAACCAGACAGTTTAAAAAAAAACCTACTGGAAAAAAACAAAAAAAAAACATTTGGCGCCTATATGAAAGTAAACGGGTCCATACCGGTAACAATTTAGACATACCGGTCACCAGTTTGTCAAAGGGGTCGCCTGTATGGCTCAAAGGGGTCCCATGAGCCGGACGGTCACCTATTTGGACAAACAGGTCACTCCTTTGGCAAACGAATTGCTCGTCTGGTCAAATGGGTGACTAGAATGGGAAAAGTTGTCGCACGTTTGCTCAAACCGGTGACCATGTTGCACAGACGGGTAACCGGTGACCGGCAAACTGTACCGATTTAATCAAACGGCTCTCCGGAGCCCGTTCGATATTGAACGTACAGATTGGCGGCATGGGCACGCCTGTTTCAGCCGTGGCAGCCAATGTTTCCGGAAGGCCAAGAGTGCCGGTTCATCGATTTCAAATCGTCCGCGTAATGCAAGTACTTATATTTATATTTTAATTGCGCTGATGTTCGCTTTAACCGCAACTGCAATAAACAATTTTTTTTTTTTAGTAAACGCGCGACGTTGGCGATCCGATATTTTTGACAGAACTTTAAAACTTTGGCGTTTTTGTTGGCTCAATTTACTTATTCAGCTCGAATCTTTCTCGCAGAGGACGCAACCGCGTGAAAGAATATACTTCTAGACTCCGTTTCACTTCAGTTCAAGACGCATCGAAGGTAGCGCGCGAACACGTGGCTGCAAGAACATCGAGCACTGCGAGAGCACGCCCGCCGTTGCAGCAGTCAAACTACGAGCTTCCGCAGAGTTATTTCTTCGCTCGGGCGCGAGCCGAGCTTCTGGCCGGCGCCGTTTCCAGCGTTCCAGCGTGCTGAGACGCGCGCGGCGCGCGCGCGCGATCCTCCTGCTTTCCTTAGGCTTCAAACCATAGAGTTATTACAATAAACGCTAGAGGCTCAGGTGGCGCTAGTGTGCTGTTGCATTTTGAAGCAGACAGCAAGCAGCCAGAAATTGACTTCCGGTAGTGCATTTCTATGGGAAAAAGCGAGTGCATTTTCTCTCTGCGCTCGATTATAAGAGCAAAAATCACGAATAATTTGTACGTACTAGGCACATTGGAACATTTCTCAGTCACGCAGACGAAATAATTGGTCAGTTACAGCATTTTTATTTAAAATTCGTGGCATGAAAAACGGTGTTAAAACCGCTTCGTACGTGTATTATGGTGCACTGTCGGACACTGTTAGCGCGAACACGGCGTCGACGCTTTCCAGCATGGGGGATATACGTGCCAAACGAACGAAGGACATCTGGGAAACCAAGAGAGACGGCAAGAACTACGCAGTAACACTGGATAAGTAACTCCTTGTGCATGCAGGCGATCAAAATAAATTGAAAGCCACGTAATATAGTCCGATATGCAATCAATAAGTACTGCTTTATTCTTTCTGCTCATGAATATGTGCGAAGATGCATGTTCTAGGTTCAAATCATCAACCGCACGCTCCAAATCTTTGCAAATAGGGAGAAGTCAGAGAACAGGTGCCCGATAAAAACTGCCCGACATAGGAAATAATAAAAAGACACACCTTTCGTAGCCCACGTAGTTTATTTTTTACATTCGAATGTTTTTTAACCGATCGTAAAGATGCACAACGGAGTTATTTTCATAGAGTGACAGGACGGGCATATTAGCAATATATAAGCGCCACCGGAATGCTAGCGAACCTTGAACACACTCTACATTGCTTTTGATCGTTAGTTTGCTTAGAATAGTCGCTCGTTTTCACATACCTTCCTTGAAACAGAGGTTTGGGCCTGAAATAGTGCGAAGTTTAACATTGTTCAGTGGTAAAGAAAAATGCTGTAACTAAAGCAATGACACTTTCACAATACCAATAAAGGTACATACTATCCAATACAACCGAAATGACAAAAGTTATTCATGTTATTTTCCGGCGATGACACAAAATTCACGCGCGTTTTCTCATAGGAATACACAGGGAGGCTGGAAATGTAGACTGCATGTTGTCTGCTCCAATTTGCAACCGGAAGTCCCGTAGACACTAGCGCCAGCTGAGCCTCTAGCGTTTATTGTAATAACTCTATGCTTCAAACACGTCATGCTGGAATGCATGACGAGAGGGTACGGGGATGTCCCGGTGTCCTACGCCCTTCACCGCGCCCCCTCCCTCCTCTCTTGTTACCTCTGTCACCTAACCAGAGGAGAGGAGGGCACCAGCAGCGCGCGAGCTACACGCTGATAAGCATTGCCTCCGAGATCCGGAAGGGCGCGCCTGGCAGCCGTTTTTTCTTTGTCTGCTTGTTGTCCGTTACAGTTTAAACTTCGCTCGTCCTACCTGCTTCGATTTGTCGCCTAACCCTGCGGTCTTATTAGGATGTCTCTCGACAACGTATTCGATGTGCACCAAAGCTACCAGTGTTCGAAAAGTCCTACGCGTATATCGGCAACAGGCGATTCTTCAAAGAAGTCAGGAATTCTTGCGGTTCGGTTGGGTTCGAAAAATGACAGCTTGTGCTCCGCATCGTGTTGAAACTTCCAAGGAGCCGTTCCCTCTCGTTTATGTGTTTGTGTGGTTGTCCTGCGTTGACCGTGTCGACCTATATCTCGGATTACATCTTTTAAGTCTGCTATTATTATGGTAAGTGCACTGCAACCTACTTGTCGGCAACGATTGACCGTTCTTCTACGCGTACTCTTTCAGATTATCTATAGAATTATGCAGCGTCTATTCTCGCGGCAGCCGGGAGAATAATTTCCCCGAAAGTCTACCTTTATAGTCTTAGAATTACCTCGGTTCTTGTTTGCTTTGCAATATTCTCAGTTGTATAAAAACTTAGAGTGCTTCTCACATTTCACAGATCGCTTGCACGTTTGTACTTGTCTACAAAATAGGTTGTAATAAACTTCGAGGACAATTGATAACAATCTTTTGTGTCTGTGTTCCTGCCCATTTGCAAGCACCTACGCGAGCACATTTGTTCTACGTGTTTCCTCCATGGTGTAAAGATGTTTACGAGTTTCGGGACGTCTTAAATACGTTTAAAATAACCAACTTTCCAGACGATACACATTTAGGGCTAGCGCATAATTTGCCTATCCGAATGGCAAGTTCAAACGTGTGGTCACGTGCAAGGTCGAACGGGCACCCGTATCAAACGGGTACCTGTATCAAACGGGCATCCGTTTAAACGGGTACCGTTTCAAACGGGTACCGTTTCAAGCGGGTACCCGTATCCCATAATCACATTTGATCCAAACGAATCAACAGGTTTGCCACACGTTTGATTCAAACGGGTCGACCAGTGTGCCACCCGTTTGAATTTCAAATGTTTTTTTTTCTCAGTAGGGAAGTCTTTCTTTTTTTTTTTTTAGGGGCCCTTTAAGGGAAGAGAGAGATATTGTTCCCTTGTTCCATTGATCTAGTATATTGTATCCCAACGCTATTTTTTATCCTGTAAGACTTACTTGGAAAATCTCGAGAGTGGGTATCTATGTATCCATGTAGCTTTGTTTAGACCAGGATCTTTGTAATCTTCAACTCCCCAAAAAGCAATGGCAGGGGCTGTAAATGATGGAGCGCAGCCACGTGAGTGGCTCCGAGACAATGCACTGGCCTGCGGATCCCCCCAGGTGGCGTGTTCGAATCCTGGCAAATGTGCTTGCCATTCGACAGGGGCCTGTGTCCAGAAGGCGCCGTGTAACCGAGATTTCGGTTGAAACGTCAAAAGATGCCTATGGTAGAAATGAATCCTCAGTGGTCCGCTGGAGCGCTCCAGATGCTCTTCGTTAAGAGTCGCCTTCGTTGGTTTGGCACGTAAAACCCTTAAGTTTGTTTTCACGATGAAGTGCCTTGTGCCACCGTTGAAAGCCGTTAGGTAAATATTTCTTGTTTCGCTAGCAGCTGATTACAGCTGATTACTGCGTGCTGTTCCCGGGGGCAGAAGTTCTAGGAACATATTCTGCTCTAGCGGGGCGGAAGTAAGAGAAACGCATCTTTAGTATCGCAGTTTGTAACTCCCGGTTTACATTCCATACGGCATATAGGTATCCTAAGAAGATCACATATAAACCAGAGAAGAAGTACGACGTTGTCACTGAGTCGTGGGATGGCGGTGAGTGACACAACAAAACGTATGGTTCTGAGACCTGGAGCGCTATATTTTCTGCTTTATATATCTAAAGTAGGCTCTTCTCGAGGATCCTTGACAAGATAGTAAATATTTAAACTTCAATATTGATTCTTTGTGAATATACACAATATGCATTTTGTCCGAATCACCAGTTACAGTTCAATTCCGAACAGATAACATCTTTATATTTATAGAGGCATTCGTACATACGATGAAATTTAATATTGCTAGGAACGACTAGAGCCACACAAACAAACAAAACCGTCAAAATGTTCTGAAAAAAAAAGTGACGGATCCAAATGCAATTTATCGAATTTGCGCTGCCTCCGCCGTTTCGTAAGAACAGTGTCTTCAGTTGAAATATATATATATATATATAACTAAGGAGAGGAGCATATTTCTTGTGGATAGAAGGGATTAAGTTGCATAAATATGTCCGTTTAAGTAAAACCCTTTAGTGATATAGAATTAATATTATACGATATCACTGTATTTATTGCTTAATTAGTGTGACACTGGCAAATATCTAACTTTATAAAAAAGGGGATGCTGGAGATAGAGGTTTCGGATTTCAAAATATCTCCGATGCCCTGAATGCCGGTAACTTAAAAATAATCTTAGTACACTTTTCTTTCAGCTTTATTGTTAACAGCGTAGTAATTGTCAGTACGAAATTTCGCAGTGATCTGTAGTTTAATTGCAATAGCCAAGTTCAGGGGACAAAAATCTAAAAAAATAGAATGGCCACCTTCTAACTCAATTTTTTTTAATGCGTTTTAGCTTCGTTTTAAAAACATATATATATCGTTGATTGTAGAGTTTATTTTTACGGGGCGCGTCAAATGCTACTTCAGAATGTGTTCGACTGAGTTTCCGTGCGTATTAAAATTGTGCATTATATCATCGATTCATATTTGAAAACGCCACTAAATAGGCCTTTGATGAAGGGTCAATAATAGCAGAATCGCCAGTTTTCGATCGTAAAAGGACCATTTAGATTTAGCATGTATGGCAGATACACAACTTTAAGGGACTCCATATTGGTCTAACATAATGAATTATCTTTATTTATTTAATCTATTATAAACGTTTTAAATAGTTTATCCAGATATCAAGAGGGTGACTGCGTCATAGTTTCTATCGTTTCTCGCTAACCAAGAGCAAGGCGCGCTACCCCTAGTCCCAGTAAAGCAAGCAGCTGGTAGGAGACCTTACTTTACTGAAGCAGCTACACATTTATGTTTATTCGACCTGGTGTTTCAATTACTTGTGTGCAGAGCATTACTTTTTATTGTGTGTCGACTGGTGCTTGCAGGAGTCTTTTCAACATATACGCAGAAAGTATTTTGTTTTTATAAACCAAAGAATTATTACTAGATTTTGTTCCATTTCTTTTATATTTTTATTTTTATTACTGTAGACCTTTGCTAGATTCCTTTTCCTATTTTCATGCGTTTACTTTTTTAGCCTTTTTCCAGTTGTAGTGTATTTGCTCGAAGATAAATGTTTATATCCTTTGTTGCCCAGTCCACAGCACCGTAACGCTTTAATGTTTGGCCTAAAAGGACACAAGAACACATATACCCAAGTAGTCAAAGTGAAAGTCACATTTACACACGTGCGTGATACCTTGTTTCATAATTGATATATCAAGAGCAAACACACACACACACACACACACACACACACACACACACACACACACACACACACACACACACACACACACACACACACACACACACACACACAACACACACACACACATACACACATAAGAAACCAGGAACGAGTTATAAGCCGAAGGCTGGGTGTGTGTAAGCCATTTATCTGATTGTTCGTGTACACCTTTTTCACAAGGGCGCAGCCATTTTGAATGTCGTCACTTCTGGTATGTGGTAAAACATCGTTTGGATCTCTCCACGCCACTGGAAGGTGTTTACGAAAAATGCGTTATTGTCACACATGCTTGTTTTTCCTCACCCATATATTCTCGCATATTCCAGGTTGAAATGTTTGATTATTATTTTTCGTCCCGCATACCAGACACGGAACCCGCGTGACTGAGAACAACAGGAAACGAGAAAACGTCTATATTTGACGCTTTTAATATATCAGAATTAGAGATAAGCAACTACGGTCATTGACAGACTACGAAACTCAGAACGTGGCGACTCCCAAACGTCTTAATAATCACTCCCCGGCCAAAAAGATTCCTGCATTATCCAGTAAGAACGCCGACGAACGAATAAAAAAACAAGAAACGTAAATATAATAAGCCACGTTCTTAAAATGTCAGTGACTATAGAGAATGGAGAGATGTGAATGAACGGCACCGCATCCCCACGGAAAAAGTGTGTCGGAGGGTCGCTCCCATTCCAGACGAACGTCGCGAGATGGCGCAGCATGACAAGAGCTCCAGGAACTGTCTTTTTTCGTGAACACGTTTTTAATGGCCCGATGCACGCGACAGTGCCTTCAAGCGGAGCCCTAACCTTGTAGTGCCCCGGCCGGGAGATGCGCGAAGCCCGAATGGAATACCTTTCCCCTTTCTAGCCTTTCCTGTCCGGAAAGCCTTTTTGGCCTTTCTTATAGTGGTCTCTAGATTATTGCACCTAAATGAGAACACAATATGTAAGGAACAAACATTAAAAACATACATGATCGCAGTAAAGACACATGAATAAAAATATAAAGCACAGAAATGAAATTTCGTTAATAAAAAGCGAATTACTCAACAGACGTCGGAGCACAGAGGCCCATCCTGAGATGTCGACATCCGGATGGGCGACACTTTTATAAAGCAACTAGGGCTGAGAAAGGGGTGAAATGTTGCATAGTAAACAAGTATTAGAAACAATTAAATGTCTGGTAGAGCGAACATTTTCACCAAAATTCGTTTTACAACAAAACTGACATGAGAAATGCCTGCGATACAATACAAGTGTGTATGATAGGGTGCATGAGTGTATTCTTAAGCCGTTTACACTTGACCAAGCATTGTCGCGAGCCTCTATACCTCCAAGGCTTATAAGAATATCTAGCAATTTATATTGTATGTATTTGAAATGCGTGACTAAATAAATTAATGGAATGATGCATTCGACCCTAAATAATGCTCAGTGTTCACCATCACTTTATTTATTATGGTATTGTCTTGTGCACAAAAGCGAAAAGTAGCTAAATAAAATTAAGTTTTAATAATATTATTAAAAATTGTAATGAAACTTTAAACGAGTCACAATTTGCTTTTCCTACAGGCAAATATACACTGACCATTCATTATGTCGAAGACACGTGCGTCGTGTATTCAGTCAAAGAATATAGACCATGTAAGTACAAGTAATGATAAAGGAATAAAAGTGCTGGGCATGCAGGGTACTCGCGAGCGGAATGTGAGGTTCCTTTCATTAATTATTTGTATGTGTTACACCAAAAACCAATAATTATCACTAATCAGAGTTATTTTCAACATTGTGCCTGAGATCTGCCTTTTAAGAAAACAAATGCCACCTTCAGGTTGAAATCCCAACAGAAGCATTCCAACCGCTCTAATTCCCAAACACATTACACAAATAATTTCGATTTTCTTCTGCTGGGGCGACAAGATAGATTTCGTTTTTGATTTAGTTTTTACTTGACAAGCTAAGTGGAAGAACGGGCGGATCCAGAACTCCGTTTGGGGGGGGGGGGGGGGGGAATTCGTAAGGATACTATTCTCCCATTCTTTCGTGTGCACCGGGGGTCCACCCATGTAAAATGGCACTCCGAGAAGGCGGGAGGGGGGAGGTCGACTTCGTTTGGGGGGACGGCCGCCCCCGTCGCCCCCCCCCCCCCCCCCCCCCCACCTTGGATTCGCCACTGAGAGGAAGTAAATATTGTTCGACCTTTTTAATTATGAGACAGTGTAATATTCCCGCGTTTTGATGTCACAAATTTCCAGGCTTCGCTTTATACTTTTTTTTCAATTCAAAGAGAGCGCAATGTTTCACATTACCAAATAAATAAATTCTATCGTACCATAGATATTAAGGCGGCAATGCTTAATTTTTACGTCATCTATGAAAGTCCAACACGGAGAAAGATTGACCTCGATGAATTTGTCAGAATTCGACTAGTACATCTGTTATCACTGACTGAATATGAGTCCCGGCCAAATGATGGACCAGCAATCGTTCCCAACCTGTGCCCTACGTTGGCCTTCCTTATCTGACGTATAAAATTCAGTACCACGGCCTTGCTTTTAAAAGATGTAGATTCTACAAACCCCGGCATTTATGTTTTTCGCCCTACAAATTGCTAAATGAAATAACATGAAGACTTCTTAATCGCTAGTTTACCCCTGCTTTGCCTGACGTTTCAAGAGTGCAAAATATGACTTAAAATTGAGTGCCGCTATTTTAATATTTATTTGGCGATTTTCTTTTTTTATATTTTTATATTGCAGTGACGCCAGGCATGAGAGCATGTGGTATTTGGCGTAGAAATATTGAATATCCTGTGCCGGATAACGACGAATGCCAAGGGAACGCCACTCAAGTGTGTGGCTCAGAGTGGCGTATTATTTCGAGTTTTAACAAGTGCGCCAGAGTTCCAACTCCTAAGTGCAAAGACTACCAAGACGCGTGAAATTCGATAATTATTGCACCCCGGTTTTACGAGCAACGTATTGTTCAGGGCGAGACAAATATCACGATATTAAACGATTTTAGCAGCACTACTCTTAAGACTCTTTTGGCTCCATCTTGCAATTTCTTTGGAAAAATTACACAAGCTTGATCACGCTGACAAAGAGTGTTGAGTCCAGTATGTGTTGGACAAAAATCACGCACTTCGGAGCGCAGCTCTTCCTCACGCTCCTGCAGCTTCCACAGCTGCTCTCAGACCATTTGCTCAGCTTAGCTCGGTTGATATATCCCTCTAAAAATCACTTGGTCGCGGTTTCGATTTCCGTCGTATCATCCATGTTATGTCTGTTTTAAATGGGCCCTTAAACAGGCAAAATTGATCTCCCAAGACATTTCTTTTCGCATGCCGGCAGCCCTCCGAGTAAGCAGAGAGCAAATCTTCACATTTATAAATTAGATCTGCTTCGAGTTTTTTTGTGTTTTTTTTTTACAGATTTGTTTTTAACAGTGTTGGGCAGAGATACTCCAAAAATATTTGCGAATTTAATAGTGAGATACATCTATTTAAGGCTCAAAATACAGATACTTGGATACATTTGTCTTTTATGCAACGGGATATCCCTGAGATATACTTCTGCAAAAACGGCGAAAAATTGTTCCGGAATACAGATGGAGATATTTAGAGAGATACATCTGTTCCCGAAAGGTGCTACGTGGGGAGGGTGTAGTTCGTGGTGAATACAAACGGTAATGTACGCTTGTGCTCCTCTTTTTGTGTTAGTTTATGCATATCCCCTTGGCTCGAACTCTTTATTTATCATTATGCCGCTAAAGAAAAAAAAAAAAACAAAAAAAAAAACATATCACCCCCGGTGAACCACATAGCTACTGAACACTAAAGACTGTATGCCGGGCTTGACAAAAGACGTCTGCACGAAATAAATCCCTATTTCGCCGTAAGGGCGCATCTCAAACTGTCGTCTTATGTGCTTCTGAGTCACCCATAATGTAGGTAGACTAGACAACAAATCCGGCACCTTTTCTACACTCAACTCCTTTACAGTGTTCGCTCTACTAAATTGGAAAAAGTGGAGGGCTTTGCGAGGGGAGCTTATTCCGTAATTCTTGAAAGTAACCTTCATTAAACCAGTTCTTTTTCCAAATGTTGATGAGTCATCAACATTAAAAGAAAGCTGGTTTAAAGAAGGTTACTTTCAAGAATTACAAAATAAGCTCCGCTCACTAAAGCCCTCCACTTTTTCTAATTTAGTAGAGCGAACTATGTTATAGGATTATGTTATAGGGTGGGTTCATATTATCAATTCTGACGCACCTTGCACCAAACATGTTTTTATTTTTTTTATTTATCGTAAAAAACGGCAACAAATGTGACGAGATACCTAATTATGGCAAAGTATCGCGATACAACCCATACATTGTAAATTATTTCACTACTTGGATACAAATATAATTTTCGAATGTATCTCGATTACAGAGATGCAGAGACTCGAAAGTATCGCTAAGATACTATTGCGATACATTTGTATTGTGATACTGCCCAGCCCTGTTTTTAAAAGGTCCTAAAAGCTACTTTAATGCGGTTCGTGCTGGCTCAGTTATGCGGCCAGGGGACAATTGTCGCAGTAGCACTCAAGTGCTGTGGGAAATTATTAATGGACGAGAAACTCATAAATTTAGCGGGAATACTGTACCATTCGTTAATGGTGATCGCGGAAAATAATTGTCTTACACTCGTTACGGAAGTAAGGTACGAAAATCGTGTGTGCATGTTTGTTACGTGTCTGACGTAAGGTATTAATTGCATACATTTTTGAAACGACAGACTGGGTCATTCATGATCAATAATTAAAATTCCGTGTTTTCAGATAAACAACGAAAAAAATCCAAAAAACATTCGCCGGTAAATTTTTTGTCAATTCCGATTTATCCGAAAAACTCAGAATTTCGAGGTTACACCGACAAAATAAACAGCCAAAAAGACTGAGGTTTACTACTAAGGTTTATAAGAGCTCAAGTTCAGTGCTCCTGAGGAGATTACACTTCAGTTTCCTTTGAAATTTAAAACTATTGACAAAAAGAGGTTCCTTCGGGACAACGGGTCATGGTATCCAGACGTTATTCATTATATTTCCGAATTTTTACATTGTACGCAGTAAAATAAACTCCAAACTGTAAAGAATTAGGAATCCAACAAAAATAAAATTCGATAAACCCCGACTCCCCATCGAAAAATAAACTCCGAAAAACACTCTCCGAATTTCGCGAGAAATGAACTCCGAAAGCACGGAACCCCAACAGTTATATTTAAAGCATATTAGTCCTACGACGTCTCGACAGAAGGTCTATTTTAAATCGTTGACACAATTTGGTGATCTAACTCATCACGGAATTGTGAACAATATACTAGTGCAAGGTCTTCGTTTGCACTGCCTCTAGTTGTTTGTGTTTTCAGTCCAGGGTGGATAAACGATGTATCGCGGAAAGCTAAACCTTCGTGAGAACATAAAGTTTGGATCAAAACATAATTGAGAAAGACAAAATATCTTTGAGCCGTCGTCCACCTATACCTAATATCGTAAAAACAAAACCTGGCATTGCGGACACTTGTGGAATTTATACCAGGGAAGAACGCTACTCAGCAAGAAAGATTATATTGTTTTTATTTCTCGTTGACAAGGCATCATGTTTCCCCTTGCAGATATTGTTGAGGAGAATGTTACTCGACGAGGTAAGGATGAGTTTAAGCACTGCTTGAGGTGTGTGATCACATGCACAAGTTCCCGACTCTTCGAAATCGGGCAGCGTCGTGTCAGGTCCCTGATAATATTTCGTTGATCACGTGACCGCATAAACTGAGCATTGTGCTGGGGCGACATAAGCTTGTTCCCAACAACTTCAGTGTGCATCACCATCAGCACACAGACAACCAGTGATGTTTGAAGTTGCAGTCCCCCTCGATCTGAATTCCTATTCCAGAAGACAACTTTTCTTGGCAAAGCAGTCAAAGTTTCGGGCACGCGTGCCCTCTCCCATTTTTAGCACTGACTAAAGCCGACACCTCCTCGATAACAAAGCCGTACCGCTGAATGAGATGGCGTCATTAGAGAAGGCCAACGCTGCGCAGTTACCGGTCTTCAAACCATAGGGCGTCCTATGGTTTGAAGACCGGCGGCTTCACTGCGATTTCATGGGAGTTAAGCCTTTTTCTTTTTTTTTACTTTTTCCTAAGGTAATTTCGCTCTTTGCGAATTTTATAGAAAAACTGCACCACCTGTGGCCAAAGCTGTACAAAATAGGAACGCGATAGGTTAAGAAACCGATTTTTGCGGTCGATTTAAAAAGCCTGGCCGCTATTTGGGACACTCGGTATTGTGCTCGCCAGGGGTGTTGCTATAAACTGGAAAGTTTCATGCCTACAGGGTCGACTGGATTTTTGTTGTTGTTGTTTTTGTTTGTTTTTTTTTTGGTTTGGGGGGGATAAACTTCTAAACTTTTGTTCCCCTGGCTACACCACTGTCCAGGAAGGAAGAGGGGGGGGGGGGGGGGCATGGTCCATGTCATCTCGGAGACGCCCGAACCCCTCTTCGGCCTACCAAGGAGCTTCAACCTAAGAGAGAGATAACCCGGTGACTACCGACACAAAGTCATCTTCAACTCTGTACCACGACTCAATGAACATGTACGTACCGGATGAATGGACCATCTCTTTGTTAGAATCAAAGGAACGACAACTCCGGTGGCTATCAGCTCGTGGAACGACGTTGAATTGACAGATTGTTTAGTGCACATGGCACGTCTGCAACCGCTCCACGACGCAAGCATATTACCCGTTTTTGCAGACGATTTAAAGGAGCAGTCAACGCCCGATGATGAAACCGTGCCACGGTGCCAGCATAACTTGAAGGCAAGGTATTGAAATATAAGAAAGCAATAATGAAACGCAATATTCATTTCAAATTCATTCATGACTTGCAATCACATCAGGCCTCTAAACAGTTCTGACAAATGAGCAGCAGTCTGTTAATTCACAGATATAAACGGACTAAATTGAGTGGCTCTTCGAATAAAAATGAATGTCTTTGAGATATAATCGGTGATAACTTGGATTAAATTACTTTGTCCTTGGATTAAATTGATGACCACTTAGATTAAATAGTAGTACAACTAGAATAAATGGAGGGTCGCTCAGATAAAAAAAAAAACTCTCGCACCTGGATTATTATGAGGGAGAAAACCTAGAAACGAAATGCCGTACCACTCTCAATACCAAGAGCTCGCGCCTGGGGACGCTCTTTCGAGCGCTCTAGAGCAAAACATAAATATATCAAAACGGCGCGAGTAAAATAGTGCTTGTCACAACATTCTTCTCGCTGTGTCTAGTGCTTTGAAGCATGACTTTACAGTTAGTTGTTAGTTTGGGGAAATTAAACTTTCTGCATGTTATCAAAGCTAAATGATTTCGGAAAAGTAGAAAAGAAAGCATTGTCTTTAAATTATATAGGAAAATAGTAACTCTTATCCTGATATATGCAGTGCAACGAATCAGAATAAAATATAAGCTTGTGCTATGAATGTTTTCTTTACTGCTCTAAAAGGAACTTTTTTTTATATAAAGGGTGCTTCAAAACGATGCAATCCAATCACATCACTGAAAACTTTACAATAAAATATTGATCAAATCAACCAGCAACGGACGAGTTTATGCTAGAAAATTATAATTAGAATAAAAGGACGCGGATTTGTGATCTTAATTCCAGCTTCGATTAAAAACGTAATTGTAAAAAAGCTCGAACTAGTACAACCTATGGCATTTACTCGAAGTGTTTAACTTAGAGTGGTGTTTCAGTTCTGTGATGTGTTGGTCACAGGGCATATGCCATGTCGTTACTCACTGAGCCTGACCTACTTCAGGAGATGTTCGACTTAGCCTGGTTTTCGACATTGAGGGATTCACTGTAGCTAGATTGGCAAATGTTGTAACAGACTAATCCGGAAGAATATATTTGGAATACTTGAGGATGTACTGAATAAATAATATATTCCTAGCGAGCGTGTTGGTATAGTATACTATATAACAAAAAGAATAAATAAATAATAAATAAATAATAAATAAATAAAAAGCTTGTAGGTTTGTCCAGGTTGAAGCACTGACTAAAGAAGCAGTGGTTTAAATAGACTATAATATTTTCTATAACTAAACCCATCTCACATTTTAAAGTCACATTTCTTGCAGACGACTCGTGGGCATGAGCCCGGAAAAGAACTTGCGGCGTTTTTCACAGAAGGTGGCTTTTGGTGCACCCGGAAGGCTCAAGGAGCCCTTCACGAACTTTCTAAGTTCAAGAAGAAAGTGGCAGGAGAGTTTAGGCACTATAGTTTGTTGCAACATAAGAGACGCAGCATAAGCTCCTCCAACAAAGTCCTCCACTTTTTTCACTAGTAGAGCGGAAGTTGAAGAGGAGGCAAGTGGAAAGGAGGATGCCACTACTCATGGTGACCTGGGAGCATAGCGGGAGCGCCATGGGCCGCGCTTATTAACCTGCGACAGTATATAGGTCATATTTTTTTTAATCAATTCACTATATGTATTAACACTACTTATTCCCTATGGATATTTTAGTGTTGAGCCGAAGAGGGTTTGTTTGTTCATTCTTATATAACAAGTATTTTCTCAATTTATTTTCCAAAGCAAGTTGTCAATTGATATCAGATCATTCTATCTAGTCAGCCGGTACTATTCATTTTGGAAAAAAAAAATTAAGAATGTGGAAGTGAAATAAGGAAAATGAGAATGAAGAAAGGTGAAATATGCAATAATGCATATTTCACCTTTCTTCGAATCTTTACAAATTTAAAAGTATATTCTTCCCTTGGTGTGTGCTCATATTGCAGGCAACTACCGAAGTTCCCTGCACAAAAAATGCGGCGTCCACACCGTGAGGAACTTCGGCTTCGCCAGCTAAATGTTAATGTATGTGTGACACGACAGGATCATACAAATTCCCTCACAAAATGGTACATGTTTCTGAACTGAACTTACCAGACCTGTCCTCTTTTTTCACCGTGAAAATGAACTATGCATTGCCAAATAATTTCTCTACCCTCAAATGTGGCCCTAGCAGTCCGGACAAGATGCCAATGTTTGAAACATAGCCGCCCTATTCGAAAAATGTCATTTTCGGAAAGTTTCAGTGGGAAAGTGAGGCCCGTTCCTGCACGTTCATGCCACTCATCTTCATGCATTCGTGGGCAACCATTTTCCTATGTAAAAATTACTGAAAATCACTTATAACATTTGAATCAAATAATGACAAGCTCTGAAACTTGGTCATTTGGTACAGACTGCTTACGCTAAATTTGTGTGAAAACTGAGCGCTCGACAATGCATAGTTTAGTTTTGCAGTAAAAAAGCACGACACATTTGGGGGACAACAAAATGGGGAGTGTGCAGTCGCATAAAAAAATAAAACATGTGCTGAAATTCTTTCCAACAGAACGTGTGCAGTTTATGGACATGATATCAAACTTCCCGTATCTAGCAGCAACAGCACTTGTGCCGTCATAGGGGTGTAGGGGTCACGTGCATGCTAGCTTTTTTCCCCCAACATGTCCCGTCATAAGGAATTATGGTGCATGTTCCGTAATTCAGTGATATGGAACCTGTTGTGGCAGCAAGGTTAGCAGGGTTATGTCCCGCGCTTTAAGGGCAACTCCGGTCCATACTTTCAATTTTGGGCTTATGACTGTTTTTAATGCAGTCAGCGTCCCTGAATGCAAGGTATAATTTTTTTTTCTCGTTATTGCGCGTAGTTTTAAAGATATTGACGCCTCAAAGTTTTTTTTGGGGCTCGACCAACAAAACCGAAACTAGCCGCAAGAGACCCCGGCAACACTGGAAACCAGCCGCTATGTGAACGTGACGTCAGGATCGTTCTCGTTCAACGAGTACGCAGGCCGAGCGGCACCTACCTCTGTTGCGCTAGCCGTCTAAAGATAGGAGTTAAGCTGATTTTGTTTTAATTCTGTATACGTGGTAGTTATCCAGCATATGTAGCAAGAGTTAGTGCGTATATCCAAAAGCTAGCGACTGGGAAACCCGTGAACTCGTACGGGGCCATACTCGGTGGCCACCGCCGTGCGTGCGCTATACCGTACTCGTCAATTGTATACCCAAACGCTAGCGACTGGAAAACGAGTGAACTCGTTCGGTGCCGTACTCGGCGGCTGTCGCCGTGTGTGCGGTCTTCCGTACTCGTCGCTAGGCCTAAATTGGCATCGGGGCTCCGTGGATGGAGCGGCGTTGCTCTACGCCGCGCTGCCAGTAACGTACAGTACTGGGGGCCCTCTCGTTTTCGCGCTGCGGGTCAGTCCCAGACACGAAGCTTTGAGGCTCTCCGGCGCGGGCCGTGGCTCCCGAACACACGTGTGCTGGGCTGTACACGTCTCTTTTTTCGTTCTTCTTTCCTCGGGCGCGTAAAAGCCGAAGTCCAAAGTCCACTCGTGGAACAGCGTTCACCCACACCTTCTCCAATTTCCGGTCCGTTGGAAACTTGTGAAAAAGCACCTCCGTGTTGCGCAGCGGGTTGTTTGAGCAGCCCACAGCGCTACAAGTTGCACTCGGCATCTTTCGAGGAACAGCTGGGTAGTCTTGGGCGCACCCAATTGCTCGCTAAAACGAGTCTTGGAGTCCTCACAAGCAAATAAACAAAAGGCTATACCGAAGCTACACGGGCTACAGATAAAAGCAACCTCTAGACACGCCAATCACAAGCCGAAGTAGTGGTGGTAGCGGCTCAAAGAAGCGCACTCCCCGCAACGCCCAGACCGGAGGAAAAAAAGATGACGATACTGACGTCACGGCCCAATGTTGCTTTAGTGATTGGCAACCCGCTGGCCGCCTGCTAAGGAGCAGCGGCTCGCGGTGGGTCGCATTTTTATTATCGGCATTGACCCCGTAAGTGATGACGTCACAACATGGCGTCTGGGTCCAAACAAACCGTTGCTAGGGACGTTGCTATGAACTAATGCATGGAGACTCCACATGAGGCTAGATTTTTGCTTACAAGTAAGTAAACAATTTTTTGTAAGCAACCTAACTTCTTGATATCTAATTATGAAGATGTTCTTGTCGTCTCAGTGTCGTATCGCAACGATGAAAGCCATTTCTGAAGTCTTACACTCCGCTTTGCCTTGGTAGCAGACGAAGCGATAGATTTGCTGGCCTCTGTTGCAGCGGGCGTCTTCATTGAATTGCGGCGGTAAACGAGCGACAAAAACAAGTGCATCACTATGGCCGTAGAGGCCTCCGCAATGCGTGTTTTTTTTTTTTCTGTGAACAACCCAGCTTAGCTACGAGGAGTGAAAATGCAGTAAAATCAAACCACGTCATGCAGATCAGTTACGACGACGACCTGAAGTGCATTACCGGCGTAGTGCATGCCAGCATGAGAAACAATTATTGTACGTCGTCGAGGTAAGTCGTTTGTTATTATTATTATTGTGGTTGTCAGGTTATTAAAGAATTGCATGTCTATCGCAATTTCGCGGTATTTTGCTTTTTTTTTTCCCTTGGTATACATCAAATTCCGTGGATGGGCTCTTTTGGTGAAGATCTTCATCGAACCCGCGATGCGAGTACAATCTGTAATAAACTCACCTTATGTTTTTTATCCAGGTCTTTCGCGCTTTGGGGTCTTGCGGAAATCTGAAGAAACTGCAAGAATCTTTCTCCACGCGATGGTTACAACCAGGTATACGAAGCACCCTCGCATAGCGCGAGTCCGCAAACAAAATTTGGGATCTCAACCGTTCGCCTGAAGTGCTTTTCTCACGGGTGCAATGCGATCTTTTAGCAGACGATCATCTCGATCGACGCCCGGCCTTTCGATAAACCATATTTTGCATCGCACCCCACTATGAATTCTTATAAGTGTCTGAAACTCATTATATTTCAAACAAATGCGATGTCAGAATATCGTCTTTATTCACACGATTCAAACGACGGCCCCGGCTTGGCCGGCCGGTGTGCGACAGACGGCATACTTCTTGCATTCGTCGTCTGCTGCAGGCATCTTGAGGACCGGAAGTTGCAGTCGTAAATATTTCAGAAACGAGCGATTACCGGCACACTTCTGTCGAAACATATATGGCATTCAAGCTTGCTATATCTGTGATTTTTAGAAGTTTAAATCCTACTCCTGATTTTTGAATGGTCGGGTTTTCGTTGCGAAACCGAGCCACATGTATTCGTCCGTAACAACGACCCTAGCAACGGTTTGTTTGGACCCATGACGTCACACTTACGGAGTCAATTAGTTGAGAATGCGGCGTCCCACGGACGTAATATTTTGGCTGGGGTCATATTTTGTGTCACTACAGCGATACCAATAATTTATTTCATTTTGAGCTTTGGCCGGAGTTACCCTTTAAACAGTATTTTTTCTAACCGTGTAGAGATATTTTCTCGACCATGGAATGAGCCAAGTGCTGCTTTGAATTCGCTCTTTCGGGAACGACTTTTGGTTTCGCGAATGGTTTACCACGCCTCCCTGACGTGCGGTGCTAACAAATGAAATCGGTTGCGGTGAATTGCAAAGGTGAGACGGGATGTGTGAGCAGTGGCAGGGTTTGGGTTGTCTTCGTTTAACATCACAGTGTTGAAAACGAGAAGATTGAGTAACAGCGTTCGAAACGCGTTTCCTTACCGGCACGGGTAACCGGCCCTGCAATAAATATACAAGGTGTTCCCAAAAAAAAAAGATTACAGTTTTTTTTTTTTTTTTTTTATTCACAGAAAAAGTTAAACTGCGCTTCACCGAACGCTCCTTCTCCGTCAGAAGGTAGCTCTAGAGGTCTGAACTAGATACCAAAGTTTCAGTGCGAACCGATATTTTATTCAAAAGTTATAAGTGATTTTCTAAAATGTCACTGGGAAAGTGGCCGACGGCGCTCTCGAATACATGATGCACTATGGCGCCAGAAACCGAAAACGGGCGAAAATATGCCCAATTTTTCCATTGAAATTTTTGAGAAAATCACTTATAACTTTTGAATAATATATCGGTTCGTGCTGAAACTTTGACGTATGGTTCGGACCTCTAGCGCTACCGTTCGGCGGAGAATGAGCTTTCCGCCATGCATAGTTCATTTTTGCAACAAAAAAAAAAAAAAAAAAAAAAAAACTTTTTTTTTTTTTTTTTTTGTGAAAAGTCTGTGAAAAGCTCGTGTTACGTTTTTATTTTCTACAGCTCTCGCTCCGAGAGCAGAGGCTTGCTTGGATGTGCGCGAAGCGGTTGACTGTGTTTCTACAGATAGCTGCTTAGCACTGGGATGAGGTCATTGTCTCTCTGAAAACTATGCTATCTCTTTTCGAAAGACCTCCGCTGTGCGTAGCGTCCTGGCGGCCTCGTTAAGCCTTCTTGAGCCCGATTCACTTTATTCGGAGCCGCTATATTGCTGCGCAGACGAGGGAAGAACTTTGCTCCCTCTTTCGCAGGGACGAACGTTTGTCCGTTTCTAAAGGAATATAGCGGGGACAAGATCGTTCCCCTCGTTATGGAGGAATATAATGGAGTGATAGAATGGAGCACACTAAAGCTTTGCGTACGCAAAGATTAGCGTCGTCGCAACTGCGCATGCTCCGAACGTTAACTACGTTTTGCGTTTTGCTTGCGCGTTTTTAGCGTACGCTATTTTAGGAAATTCCGTGCGTACGCAAAAGAGTCTTTGCGCTCCTCCAAGGAGGATTCGGGATGAGAAGTTCGCTAAAGCGAAGACGAGCACAGTTAAAAAATAGCGGCTCCCAGGACCATGGCTGCGGTCGCTTTGGCGGTGTCGTGAAGACGACGTCGGCGGCATCCTCAAGACTACGATTTTCAATACTGGACGACATTGCATTCCGTTTGCAAAACCCAGTAAGGTGTGCAACAATCATCGGCAACTTGATGCTTGCAACGCGGAAACATTTCTCGGCGAAGGTACGGTGTGCGAAGGTCAGTACACGAGACCTCTCTTGCCGAGGCGACGCAAGCGGACACGACCGGTGGACGGCTCGCGTCGCATTCTCATGTTTAAAAAAAATCTAAAATGTTACTCTAGACCAAAAAACGTTTTTTTTTTTTTTCAGGTTAAGACATTTTTTGGGTTAAATAAAAATTGTGAGTGTAATTTGGTGGCGTTGCAAGCGCGAGATGCTTGGCGGAGAAACGCTGTTCTAAAACTCTCGTGCGTAGAATGCGCTAACGCACGCGCTAAATTTAGCGCTGGCGTGCGCTAGAATTGCGTTCGTTATTCCAAAAGTCCCTATAAAGCGTATAATTGCGTAGCAAACACACTACCGCGGAACTCGATGGGCCCTCAAGATAGCTGCGCTAGCTCGACCCGTGACGTTTCTACCACCAAAAACACAAGTTCGCTGCCCGAAGGTTTGATGCGTGCGCACAGAGTACTCCAGCTTACGTAGTCTGCCTTTGGATGGTAGATTAAACTGGATTTTGGATTGTAAAACAATGTTGCCAAACGCCAGTCCCGAAAGATCATGCCTGATCACCAAGAAACCCCCAACTGCGTCTTGTTGCGTCTGAACGGGGTGGCTCGCGAACCGCATCCGCAACCGCTTCACAAACGCAGCTCATCTGCCAGTGTGAATGCGCCATAGGGAACGTCGAACAGCCAAGATAAGCCACGCTTACCCGTTCCTTCTCGTACAGTGTCTGTGGATGAAATGCAAAAACCTGAGCCAGCCAGCTACCAGTTACCAAACGCACGGAAACCCCTTATTGCTCAACGTTAGCGGCAACCTGCCAGCTGTGGTGACTGCGACTTTTTCTGAAAAACGTTTTTTGTGATGGACACCCCCATCGGCCACCTTGTGCAAGGAGCCGTGACGTCACCACGAGAATCTACAAAAGGCGCCGGGTGTCTGCAGTTTTTCAGAGGGCACGGCGGAACAGCCAAGATGAGCCACGCTTACCCGTTCCTTCTTCTCGTAGAGGTTAGTAAGCGAACGTGTTATGCTGTTAAAAGTAACGATGTGTATTTGATTGTTCTTCCGTGCCCCAGTACTTGCATGCAACCATTTCGCCGTTTACTGATGTTCTTGAGCGGAGACATAGAGACTAACCCAGGTCCCATGACAGCAAAAAAAGATTTGTTAACAAGTGTACACGATATATGGTTCAGAATCTGTCTACTTGCGTGAAAAAACTTCACGCAGGCCAGGCAAAAGTGCTAAGCGATATAAAAGAGTTAAAAGAAAACAACATAAAACTGACTCGGCGATCTCGACGCTTGAGCAACGCGTCCTAGACCTGGTAGGAAAAACAGAAATCAGTGACGCGACTGGACCATCCCTATTCGATGGGCAGTTGTCAGAGATAACTGAAGACTTTGGAACGTATGTGTGCTGACTCGGAAACACGATCACGTAGGTCTAATATCATTTTCTTTGGCATTAAAAAGGATAAAAAGACGTGGGCGGAATCCGAGCAGCATATTATTAAACACTGCGCTGATTTGCTTCGTATAATTATTGAGCCGCTGAAATGGAGTGAGCACAGCGCATGGGCTTTTTCAAACAAAGAAGCCAAAAAAACAACACCGTCCTATTATTGTCGAAGTTTGTTCTTTTAAGAAAGAGGACATCGTGATGTCATCCGTATATAAGCTAAGGGCTCTGCATTTGCTGTAGGAGAAAACAAGACTTCGCCCCAGAAGTTCGGCTTGCTCGTAGAGAGCTGTTAGACTTTGGTGAAGCTCAAGAG
>JABSTQ010008342.1:0-41539 GCA_013358835.2 Ixodes persulcatus | reverse complement strand
CTCGGTCGTAAGCTCGTGTTTCGGATAACGTTTGCGGCGAGTCGGAGCAAGCGATCGGACGTCGGATCGGACGGATCATCGTACATATGTGTTTTTGCGCTTAAAGGGCAACTCCGCTTCATGTTTGGTTTTGAAAAACAAGCAGTCCTCTTCAGTGTCACCTAGGAAGTCCACACGTCAAATATTACGACGCAGTTCTGGTCTAAATGTTTCTTAACCGGTCCTGCAACTTTGCAACTCGCCAAGTTGCCGAAATCGGCTGACTCGAGCGGGCGAATTCAGGCGCAACCAACAGCGCAGTCAAGGCTACGGCATGAGCGGAGCCAACATTGAGCTAAACATCATCCTCATGGCCCCCTTTTGCTTGTTTTTACTTCTCCGGGCGAGCGCAGCGCATGACGTCAGCAACGTTGCCTCTCGGCGCTCAGCGGTGTCCACGTGATTGGCGTTCTTGGGAGCCGTCCGGCCGCCCGCCGTGGTCCCGCCGTTACCGCCGTCTTCAGGGGTGTCCAAACAGGACACTACAAAACGCACGACTCCGACAAATCGTGAAAATTGAAGCGTCCGCTTCAATTTTCACGATTTGTCGGAGTCGTGCGTTTTGTAGTGTCCTGTTTGGACACCCCTTTCCGCGTCACAACCACCGTCGCCGTCTCACCGTTTGTGGTTATTGTCTGTTGGAGTTTCGTCCATACTACGGACACCACGTACGCAGACTTATGCCGCAGTTGCGCAGACCAAAACATGGCGAAGAGTGCGGCGCAGACGACACTCGCGCCTACCACACGCCCGCCCCCATCCCGCCCGTCGCTGGGCCGAGGATCACGTGACATCTCGTACCACGTGATGGCCATGTACTTGGCGGCCCGAGGCCAATGTTGCCGGACGGAGTCGAAGTTTCGGTTTCGATTTCCGCTCGTGTTTAAAATTAGATTTAAAAATATATGTCCCATTTTTCGCGAAGCAAACGACGTAATGTCTTTTATTAGGGCTTTTTAATTCAAAATCACTCATTATCCCGAAATCTTTGGAATTGAGCGGAGTTGCCCTTTAAAGGAGTCATGAAACGTTTTTCCATCAGACGAGTGTACACACTGCGGGTTGAGAGGGTCCCTCGACCATATAATCTGGGAATGCTCAAACTCTCCTGGGAGGGCGCTAAATATCGCTTCTAAAGAATCCTGGGAGACCCTGCTGCGCAGTTCGGACCCTGAGCTCCAGCTCCGCCTCGTCCGACTGGCTGAAGAGGCCGCCGGGACACAAGACCTCCTGGCTAGCATCTAAAGCGGTGCCTCCTGCCTCCCCGGCCTGGTGCCGAGGGGGGAGGGAGAATGCCAATTCTGTCGGACAATAAATGTTCTTTCCTCCTCCTCCTCCAATATTTTCATGTTTAGCTTTCCTCCTCAACTCATAAATCGCGCATTCTACAGAACAGTTCAAGAAGACGGAAAGGGGGAGTCCCCTCTTGCTCGGACTCTCGTTTGTGTAATCCGGACACATCCATCTCCCCCTAGAAGATTAGCCCGTCGCTCAAAATTCAGACAAAAGTTGCTATCCCCACCCCGTTCACCCCGAAGTTGACAGTGCTATGAAAGTTACATGCTCCTTAGGCCAGCCACACCTTTGCCACGTGATCACGCTCTCTCGCGCATACCCACGCGCAGAGACAGGTGATGAAAGGGGGGTGGCTGATTGGTCCGGCTAGCGCGTAGCTTCCACCACAATGTCAGCTTAGGGATGAAGGGAATAAGTGAGGTCCGGTGTCGTGTGACGTTCGTTTGGGCCCAGTGACGCGCTGGGGGGTCCGCGGATGTATCACAGTGAAAAGGCAGATAGCTTACGAAGGGAAGGATTTACGAAATAGCCCGCTGTGTTTTTCAAATTTTCGTACTGAAAGTCACGCTTTTGACTTTCTACCTTTTTTTCTTTTAGCCCACTGAACGATGTGCTATTAGTAAAATCCGAATATAAATTGATTCATTCCAGCCCGAAATTCGTTTCATGGGCCCTTTAAAGGCCGGTTCAGACATTAGAGAGTTTTCGTAGATTGCTTTCACCGTCCCGCAAAGCTCTCCGCAACACGCTACGCTACCCGGAACTCTACAGTCAAGGCCATCGGCTTGCAGGCGCATAAGCGGCTTCTCCGTTGCGGAGGGCTTAGCGGAGTGGGATACGCGGTCTACGAAAACTCCCTATTAGCGTTTGACTGCGTTCCGTCCGCCTGCGTCTTTTGTAAAGATATTACGATAATCCCCGTAGAACGGTAGCTCGCGCCGTCTCAAGCGGACGCAGTGGGGATTAGCGCAAGCAACCACAATGTCTGAAGCACGCCTAAAGGCCCAAACGCACATTCGCGTTTGAACGCGTTTGAGTGCGTTGCGGCGTCGTTGCGTCCAGGAGCGGTCGCTTGCGGTGCAACGCGCGCCTACCCGCAACGCTTCGCAGCACAACGCAAGCGAGTAGAGACTCGTTCAACTTTCCGAAGCGTTGCGGCGCGTTCGACCTAGTTCGACCAATCAGAAGCCCAGAGAGAGGAGAGGAGGGTGACGTGTCTGCTCGCGCCACTCGGCCGACTCGGTGAGACGTATCCGGTTCGCCGCCCGCAGAACTTGCTTTTTCGTTTTGGGGAACGGTGGGAAGTGTATTTTCCAAGGCTGCGATGGTTCAAGCTTGACAAAACGTGGGGGAAGCCGGTGGGATTGTCCCAAGATCGAACACTTCGACGCTGTGCGCCGCCATGTTGCCTTGGATTTCGCTTCCTATTGGTGAGCCGCTAGCGACGATAGCGCGTTCTTATTGGCTCTTGACTGCGGTTGACTGCGTGTCAACGCAACTGTGCGTACAAGTTTGGCGCAAGTGCTCTTCGCAACGCAACGCGTCCGCTTGCCGCGACGGAACGCACCGCGCTCAAACGCGAATGTGCGTATGGGCCTTAAAGGTCCATACGCACGTCTGTGTTTGAGCGCGGTGCGTTCCGTAGCGGCAAGCGGACGCGTTGCGTTGCGAAGAGCGCTTGCGCCATGCTTGTACAAACAGTTGCGCTGACACGCAGTCAACCGCAGTCAAGAGCCCGTAACAACGCGCTATCATCGCTAGCAGCTCACCAATAGTAAGCGAAATCCACGGCACCATGGCGGCGCCCAGCGACAGCGCCGAAGTGTTCGATCTTGGGACAATGCCGCTGGATTCCCCGACATTTTGTCGAACTTGAACATCGCAGCCTTGGGAAAACCAGTCCCCACCGCTCCCCAAAACGAAAAAGCAAGCACTGCGAGCGGAGAACCGGATACGCCTCGCCGAGTCGGCCGAGTGGTGCGAGCGGACACGTCACGTTACTCAACTCACAGGTTCGGGATGAGGTTTCGACTTTACAAACTCATCACAAAAACCCGCGCATACTCTTCCTGCCTGATTCCCCACGGAGCCCTGGCAGTTGTTGGCTGCTGTTTCAGTCGTGAACCCAGCCTTTTTTTCTTTTCTTTTTTTTTTTTTAAGACGCACAAATTGTGAAAGGGCGGTATGTAGGTGGACGAAGATAAAAGTCTAGGACTGTTTCAAAATGTCCATTCAAAACTATTTTCACGTCCATCACTAGTATTATTCGCAGCAACGAGTTTGACATCAACCATCAAAAATAATATTCACAAAGTTTATAATGAACACTTTTACATATTTTTTCACATGTCCACAGCCAGAACACATGCCCACAGCCAGAAAAGTATAATGACAATCTGTTTGCTTTTGCCTCAGATGGTCTTGTGGAATCAGAGATACATACAGAAAAATTACGTACTTCGACATAGAGCAACTTTAGGATATACAAGTTAAGTATCTACAGCAAATAATCAGATTTATGATTTACGAATCATTCATAAACTCACTAAAACAGTTTTAGACAAAATATAAAAGTACTCTCCCAGACAAGCGTAATATATATAGTCAGCTACGCTATAGTGGCAGCTGAAGCTTCTAAGGCGAGTTTTCTGCCTTCCTGAGCAAAAAGGAACTTGCCAAAAATGTCGTTAGGACTCAGTCCTCGGAGCGAATACACGCGGCTTGCGGTGCGACGGACCAGATTGAAAAATTTATAGAAAAATAAATATAGGTAATATCGAAATTCTCTCCCGGAACATATAACTAGGTATACAGATATACGTGATAGGAGAAAAATTTATCTTGTCAGATGATTTGTGTGGCTTCCTGAGCGAGGGGCAACTGCCCAAAAAAACTCGTTCGGACTTAGTCCCCACAGCGAAGAGTGCCGACGTTTGTTCCGAAAGACCAGATTAAAAACTTTACAGAAAAATAATTATAGGCAATATCAAAATGCTCTCCCGGAATATATAAATAGGCATACAGAGGTACGTGATAGGAGAAAAATTAATCTTGTCAGATGATTTGTGTGCATTCCTGAGCGAGGGGCAACTGCCCAAAAAACTCGTTCGGACTTAGTCCCCACAGCGAAGAGTGCCGACGTTTGTTCCGAGAGACCAGATTAAAAAATTTACAGAAAAATAATTACAGGCAATATCAAAATGCTCTCCCGGAATATATAAATAGGCATACAGAGGTACGCGATAGGAGAAAAATTAATCTTGTCAGATGATTTGTGTGGCTTCCTGAGCGAGGGGCAACTGCCCAAAAAACTCGTTCGGACTTGTACTTCGTTTCACTTTATGTGCGAGCGAAGGCAAAGCTGGAAGCGCGAGCACGAAAGCTCCGTGCGTTCAGGCTTTGCTCGAGCGCGCGAGCTGGGGAGAAACGCCAAAAGCGCTGGTCTCGCGCTTCTAGCTTTGGCTTCGCTCGCAGAAAAAGTGAAACAAAGTATAGTCCCCACAGCGAAGAGTGCCGACGTTTTTTCCGAGAGACCAGATTAAAACATTTACAGAAAAATAATTATAGGCAATATCAAAATGCTCTCCCGGAATATATAAATAGGCATACAGAGGTACGTGATAGGAGAAAAATTAATCTTGTCAGATGATTTGTGTGGCTTCCTGAGCGAGGGGCAACTGCCCAAAAAACTCGTTCGGACTTAGTCCCCACAGCGAAGAGTGCCGACGTTTGTTCCGAGAGACCAGATTAAAAAAATTACAGAAAAATAATTATAGGCAATATCAAAATGCTCTCCCGGAATATATAAATAGGCATACAGAGGTACGTGATAGGAGAAAAATTAATCTTGTCAGATGATTTGTGTGGCTTCCTGAGCGAGGGGCAACTGCCCAAAAAACTCGTTCGGACTTAGTCCCCACAGCGAAGAGTGCCGACGTTTGTTCCGAGAGACCAGATTAAAAACTTTACAGAAAAATAATTATAGGCAATATCAAAATGCTCTCCCGGAATATATAAATAGGCATACAGAGGTACATGATAGGAGAAAAATTAATCTTGTCAGATGATTTGTGTGGCTTCCCGAGCGAGGGGCAACTGCCCAAAAAACTCGTTCGGACTTAGTCCCCACAGCGAAGAGTGCCGACGTTTGTTCCGAGAGACCAGATTAAAAAAATTACAGAAAAATAATTATAGGCAATATCAAAATGCTCTCCCGGAATATATAAATAGGCATACAGAGGTACATGATAGGAGAAAAATTAATCTTGTCAGATGATTTGTGTGGCTTCCTGAGCGAGGGGCAACTGCCCAAAAAACTCGTTCGGACTTAGTCCCCACAGCGAAGAGTGCCGACGTTTGTTCCGAGAGACCAGATTAAAAAAATTACAGAAAAATAATTATAGGCAATATCAAAATGCTCTCCCGGAATATATAAATAGGCATACAGAGGTACGTGATAGGAGAAAAATTAATCTTGTCAGATGATTTGTGTGGCTTCCTGAGCGAGGGGCAACTGCCCAAAAAACTCGTTCGGACTTAGTCTCCACAGCGAAGAGAGCCGACTTATTGTACAAGGGACGAGAGTAAAAAAATCACAAAAAAAAAAACAAACAATTCTAATAATCATCAAAATTGTCTCCTGGAATGTGATGCTATACATACCGAGCTATGCATTGAAATGCGAAAGCATTATAGTCCCGCGGGAGAAATGTTTTCTAGTAATGCTTCTACACGTATTAAAGTTGAGGACGACGTATGGGACGACGTCGAGGACGACGTCCCAGAGATCGACGCCAAGTAAGGCATATATGTCGACCCCTTGCACGACGTCGAGGGTGACATCTAGGACGACGTCTAGAGCGACGTCAAGGACGTCATCTAGGGCGACGCGGAGGACGACCTCAACGACGACGTCTAGGATGACGTCGAGAACGACGCCTAGATGACGACGTCTAGGATGACGTCGAGAATGACGCATAGGTGACGACGTCTAGGAAGACATCGAGAACGACGCCTAGAGGACGACGTCTAGGACGACCTCAAGGACGACTCCAAAGACGACGTCTAGGACGATCTCAAAGTACGGGTTGACGACGTTAGACCTTAAAGCGTAATGATAGACCTAACGTCAGGCCATCGCATACCCGCTTCCCACCTTCACGTAATACATCTGCGCGTGCCGGTTGACGACGTTAGACCTCAAAGCGTGACGCGAACCCAGGGCATAACCGCCCCAGCCCCTCCCCCTTACCCCTGCGCCGCCAGCAGTTTGGCTGGCTCCTCGGCAACGATGACCCCGTTTCTATGGAGCCACATGACGCGTCGCACCCATTGGGAATTTAGGTCTCGTTACACTCAGCCAATGGGAATTTAGGTGGCGTATTTCGCCAGGTTCACTCCACGGGACAGTTAATGCTTTCGCATTAATACATATTTAATCTCTTGAAATAGTAAATATTCGCAAAAAGGTTTGAGCGGGAAATCCGTGTTGGCCCATCCATGTTTTCACGCTATTGCAAGCTCTCGATTATCACGGAACTTTAGACCTCGATAACTCAAGATTAAACGTGAATTTCAAAATGCTCTCCTGGAATCAATTAAAGCTAAGATTAATCAAATAATCGTATTCGACTTCAAGTGTCTGTGGCGCCAAGATTTTCTTCCTGGGAAGTGAATGTCATGGTCTCTTTTTCAATGGGGGTCTGTGAGAACCGGTTCATTAATTCAGGAAGAAAATATAATGGTCGTGTGGCATTGAATTTCTTAAAATAGGCGGGCCATTAGGTCAATATTATAATCCTCCGAGTGCAAAAAAATCGGCGGGTTCTTTACTGAATTACAAAAATATATATTTTTTTTTGCCCATTGAGTTAAGCTGGGCCGCTGACGTGACTGCCGAGAGATGGCGCAAGTTGTAAGCAGCGGCGTGTCCCGGATTCTTGGGGATAGTAATGTTCCTCAAAGTGAACCATACTGAACAGTGGTCTTGCTGGCGCACACGATATAAGTGTTAAACATGACCAATATCTTCTTTAGATGTAACTCAAAATAACGGTCGACTCACCGGTTTCGCTGTTCATTCAACGGTGAACGTTCTTACTAAGAGGGTGATATGTTTCTGTCTTCCTGATTTCGAAGTTGTAGTCCGTGTCAGTTTGTTAAGTTGGGCAATGGCAGCTCGTTTTTACAAGGAGTCGTCACGTGAAACGTTTTCCTTACGCCTCGGACGCAATCTAATCTTATTTTCTCAAGAGCACTATACTCGGCGAGAACTTTTCTTGGCAATGCAGTGGAGAGGGGGAGCCCGCGCACAGCTTTATTCAGGGCTCGAAATGGGAGAGGGAACGCGTGTCTGTACCCTCCACTGCATTGCCAAGAAAAGTTGTCGCGAAGTATAATTAACTTATTTTCGGTCATTCCTTTCAAGGAGCATTTTTCCCAAACACCCGAAGAGTCCAAGTTTTTGCGCATTGTCACACAAAGGGCCCGGATAAACGCTAAGCAGAAGCGTCGCCAGTTGAGGAATGGCGCGAGCTTCCTAAATTATGTACGTTCCCAACAAATGGGGGGCGATATATGCTTGAAGCCCTATTCCTGAATAAACTTCCCAAGGGAAGGCAGCGAGGCATACCACGAGCGGCACCCGCTTTGCTCGAGGGCACACGAAACGCTCTGGGGCTTTGACAATGCATTTGGAAATTCCGGTCATTTGTTGCTAACAATGGTCGAAGCTTACGGTTTGACCTTGCTTGACGAAAATAGAAGGCTGGGGATCTGTTTTTCCTGTCCTCTCGGGTTTTAAATTATGTTTAACTCACTGGTGATGTGCCCGTCGCCTTGTAGCCTAGGAGCCGCTCATCCCTAAGCTGACGCACTGTCAGCTTAGGGATGAACGGTGGAAGCTACGTGTTCGTTGGAGCAGTCACACGTCTATCGTTCGCCACGTAACCACGCTCTCGTTCATACTCACGCGCAGCGAAAGGGACGGGACAGGTGATTAAAGGAAGGTGTTTAATTGGTTCTGGTTAGCTCGCAGCTCCCACCGCACTGTCAGCTTAGGGATGAACGAAGTATCGTATTGCCATGATGACGCGACGCCGTGATTCTATTGTGCCTGGAGTTCGTAAGCCGTTGCTTTCCAGCGATGTCTACACGTAAGCTTTTCTCCTCTGCCTTTCCAGCCCTCCTTTGTGCGACCGTTCAGCTCTTTGTACGAGGCTTTGAGCTCAGATGGCCGTCGATTATTTCTTTCGATGCTCTTTCACAACATTTCACCATGCAAAATAATTTTTCTCTTCTTTTCTAAAGCTTGCGAACGAACTTTCTAATTTAGGACAAAAGTAATTCAGTAATGAGTAATTTTCTCGAAATTACTGCCTGAAAGAAATTAATTACATTACTAAATTACTAGCCTAGAGAAGTAATTCATTACATAACTCATTACTCCAAAAAGTAATTTAATTACTGTAATTCCATTACAGTAATGTCATTACTGCCATCTCTGCCCCGAAATACCCAACCTACGGCTACGGGCGGTTTTTCAACGTAACTCTGATTGTAAACGGCCCTGGAGACACGCAAAGAATAAAACAGCACATTACTTTGGACACCATTTTTGTTCCGATAGCATAAGTATTTTTTTTTTTTTTGAAGGCGAAAAAGAGCGTTTAGGATAGCAACGCCGCCAATAAATTACAAACGCTCTCCATGGTTTGAGTTGAACACACACGCGCACAGCCGTGCAGTTCCCGGCGATCGCCTTTAGTTTGGTTCTGGAGTACGGATCGGAGCCACTTTTTCAAAGCAGGCTTTAGGCACCTTCCTAACTGAGTTGTTCTAGTAACGTTGGCTCGGACGGAGTCTGACCGCTCGAACCGCTAATCTCTATAACAATTGCTAGATCGCGTTTCTCCGCTTCGTCGCTGCAGCGCGAGTGAAGCCACCAGACTAGAGTTCCTGTATAGACGCATTGCAGCAGATGCTCATGGGCGCCGCCATAACCAACCTTCGGTTTTAGTTCCCTCTTATTGAGATTACTTCACATCATCATTACCATTGCAGGCCAGGTTATTGCCACGTTTGATTCTAGCGTGTCCTTCTTCCCAGCTTCGACTTTTGTGGAGGCTCGTCAAAGCCCGTTTCAGTGGCTCGGTATCAGGGTGAGGCAAGAGAAGGTCAGCAATGGCGGCTCTAATCTGGCGCGTGTGTAAAGTGTCTATAGGCTCCCTACGGGAGCCAGAGTTGCGCGTTCATCTCCGTAGTGCCGTCTTTCCTGGACGGCATGTTGATCCCGCTCGTCACGTGACTGAATTCGGCGAATAGCGGCGCCGCGCGTTCGAGGCGCGCGGCGCGTTCAAAAGCAGGGGAACGTACGCCGGGGCGCGTGCAACGTCTAATTTCCTGCGCGGCACTTGATCCGGCTCCTCACGTAATCGGATCTCGGCGAATAGCGGCGCGGCGGCACGTGGAAAACAGACGCGCAACTCTGGCTCTTGTAGGGAGCCTATACAGGAACTCTACACCGGACGGCCCTCTCGCACGCGCCGAAATCGCATTTTTGCTAGCATTGCAGAAGCTGGCGGCAGAGTGCTGAAGACACGTTTTCTACTCGTTCGTCGTCATTCGCCGAAGAAGTTTTTTTTTAAGAGCCTGTGTAAGCGTTGAGACTCGCGGTTGAGAACACGTGGAACGTTTTACGAAAGCGCAGTGCCGCGCAGGAAAAAGGCACAACTCGTCGAAAGCAAGTTTCGCCGGTCTCGCGGCGTGATCAAAGCTTCCTTGGAACGCCGAAGTGCTGGGTCTCTGTGCCTTCGCTCGCTTGGATACTGATCAAGATTCGACACCGTGTGGATGTGTTTGGCGAGTGCAATCTGCGTGAAGCCGTATGTGCCTCTGGAGCAGCGTTTTACTTTACTCTGACGACTGTATTTGTAACTTGCGGCACTCGCAGTCCAGAAACGAGCTTGATGCAGCGTCCAGTGGCGACAAAAGAGGGGGGGGGGGGGAGAAAAAAAGGGGAAGAGGAGGCTTTTTTTTTTCGTTAGACGGTTTACAGAATACCGCACAACAGCTCCTTATGACTAATCAGTGGTCTGGCTCACTATCAAACGTGATATCAAGTTTAAGCGCGGCTCGCCCAATTGTGATTGGTCAACAGATTGCACACGACGATATGGGCCGCGATTCAAAGATTTTCAACCTCGCCGCTTGTACTTTTGCCTTTAAAAACCATCCTTGCTCCCCAGCGTTGCTCTATTCATGCTGCCATGTGAACTTATAGAGTAGATTTGGAATACAGTCAAGTTTAATAGAGCATAAAAGCAACCGTACAGACTGCCCCCCCCCCCCCTCCCTGAACTGATAGCAACTCGCCGGAACAGCTGGACGATCCAGAACTCCGTGGCCCATATATGATGCAAAGACATCTACGCGCGACACACCTTCAAAACTTTGCCGCAGAGTCGATTATTGATCTGTATGCAAGCGTGCGAAGGCACAGAGACGCAGCACTTCGGCGTGCCAAGGAAACTTTGATCACGCCGCGGGTCGGGCGAAATTGCTTTCGACGGGTTATGGCTTTACATATGTCTTCCCGCACATGGCACTCGCAAAACACATACACACGGCGTCGAATCTTGGACGCAGCACTTCGGCTTGCCAAGAAAGCTTTGATCACGCCGCGAGACCGGCGAAACTTGCTTTCGACGAGTTGTGCCTTTTTCCTGCGGCACTGCGCTTTCGTAAAATTTTCCACGTGTTCTCAACGGCAAGTCTCAACGCTTACACAGGCTCGTAAAAGAACCTCTTCGGAGTGACGACGAACGAGTAGAAAACGTGTCTTCACCACGCTGCCGCCAGCCTCTGCAACGCTAGCAAAAACGCGATTTCGCCGCATGCAAGATCTTTTGAAGTATTTGGCTTTACTCCGGTCCTTCACTCGCGGGAGCGGGAAGCGCGATCCAGCATTTGTCATAAAGATCAGTAGCTCGGACGGCAGGTTCCTTGCGCTCGAAGCCTGACGTACGGATTACGTCGATCGTTCTGCTAGTAGCGCACTCTTTTTAGGTCTTAGATATCTTTATATATCTTCCACCATGATTTTGCATGACCGTGATCGAAATATCACGTTCACCATATTTTCAGTCACCAAGAGTTACTCCGACGCACTTATTACTTTCGTTTCTCGCGACCACCACCAGGGCGTAGTTCGCGGTTTCTGGCTGGCCACGTTCGAATTTGTGAAGACGCCCTGGAACACGACCCAGCCCGCTTGCGGCCAATGGCGCCTCCTTATTTGCCTCCAATACTTCCCAATGAATGGCCAAACTTTCTCTATATATGGCTCTGGTAGGTCGTATGCTGCGGAAAGCGGGCCTAGAGAGCGCGTGCTCGATCACTCCACGCTTCGAAGTGACGGCACGATTTCCCAAAAGCAAAGCTTTAGAATACGGCCTACTGAAAGTCTCTAATGTCGCATCGTATACGGCGGCTTGCGTTCACACTATGCCGAAACGGCCTATTCTAGTCTGTTGCAACATAAGGACACCTCGCTTCCTACATACGCTCACTGCCTTTCGGCGTGTTTGGCTTCAGGTGCACTGAAGTGCTATCGAAGGTTAAAAGCTCGCTATAGAGGCGAAGCATATACTGCCGATCTCCTGTTGCAACAGAGTATAGTAACCATGGCACAGGTGGACAGAACCGCGACAGGGTTCAGCGAGTTGTGAGCCTCTGACACGCAGACATCAATGTGACCGCTGCTCTTCCGGAGCTTGACGGTCACCCTGCGCTGCCCACTTTTTAGAACACCGGTGACCAGGTACAGTGCAAGCACCATATCTTTATCGCCCTCGAGAATCCTCTGCTGTGCACAATGACGTGGCCGGCGCCCAAAACGTGCTCCGCAAAATTTCAAAATTAACACGAAACATAGGTTTCCGCACCTTTTAAGAATGAACATCTCGTTGTCCTAAAGCACGTCAACATCTCCGTCACCTGTGACATGCTTCTACGCTGACTGCTTCAGATTAGTAGCCAAATAAATTCATTTCAACACAGTGACCATGCAGCGCCAACGACCAGGCGCACCAAATATCCTGAAAATCTATCCACGTCTCTTCCGCCATCTTGGAACTACCGCCCCGCCATCTATGAAGGGCGTTGGAGACTTCCGATACAAAAGTGACAGCAGTGACAGGCAGGCATGACACCGCGTCCCTCGCCTGCGTGGAAAGGAGATGTCGCTACTTTTCTGGATGTTTTCTTTTCCTTTTACTAGAAAACGGATGTCCGGCAGAAAAATAAAACTGCAGTAATAAGATTACTGAACGGGACCACCGCGTGTGGGCCCCCATACGTTGCCCATACACACACGACCGGGAGAGAGAGAAAAAGAGAGAGAATGCAACCGTTCACGTGACGGCAACACGCAGCCAATCAGCTGCCGGGAAGCTAGGGCGTGGTAGCCCACTCGTCCGTCTGCCGTGCCAGAGAACGTCGTCGGCCAGACAACTACAACGAAAACAGGTCTACATACCGAACAAAACAAAAATTAAAAGATAGAATATTCGAAACAAAAATAAAACGGAGGGAAAAAAAAAAAAAAAGAGATATGAAAGGCATGTCGCGGAGCGTCTGCTAACTCGTGCCAGAAAGGTCGGCGGGGATCAAGGTCAGCGAGCGCGTGAGGGAGAGGTTTTGGCTGGATTATTTCCGTTACTCTGACGTGGTGCACAAAAATGCCGACTTAAGCGAGAGAGAGAGAGAGAAGACTAAAAAAGCACGAAAAGAAGTAGTGGAGAAAAAATTAAAAGGAACAACGAAAAAAAAGAAACGCGTGTAAAAGCAAAATGAAACCATTAGGAATATATAAAAGAAAAGTGACGAAGTCTCAATTGAGACGCTTGTCCGTCACCTTTCTTCTATTTCTTCTAATATAACTTCAAGTTTTCTTCCCAGTATCAGGGTTTAAACATCATTAATACGCACCAACTCGCTCGCACGTTAGCTTTTTTTCTTTTTTTCCACAAAATTGTTTTAATTTTTTTTTATATAAAAGAAGAAAACTGCCATACAACTCTGTAAAAATTATGTACGAACAAGCCTTCGTCGGTGAAAAAACAGTTAAAGTGCAGGCGAGCTGGTGTAAGCTATACATAATGATTGAAAACCTGTGACTGTGGTTGAAAACGGAAAATCGTCAAGTAGGAAGAAAAAAGGGGGCAGACAACGTCTCAAACTCAGCTAAAAACTTTATTGCCTCTACGTCTTACATACACATCCCCCGGACGTTGAACGTCGCCACCACCAAACGGTTGATCACCAAACTAAAAAAAAAAAAAAAAAAAACCATCGGAATAACAATTTGCCGGACCGCAAACAATACATAAAAAAAAAGTTATACAAACAGAAGCACAAGGTCGTCACCACCGCACCCGGAAGGACTTCGACGCGGACAATGTCACCAGCACTTGGACACGCACAAAGACATTCGTCGGTTTCGTCAGCTTTTGTCTTAGAACTAAAACGCTCTCACTCTATAGTCCGTTGCAACCTAAGAACGAAGGGCGATGGTAAGACGGGCCGGGGAGGAGGAAGCAGACGGAACCAACACCTCTTCGTTCTTAGGTTGAGCACGGTTTATTACCTGGAAAAGGCACGCAGTATTTACTAAAAACGAAAAAGAACATAAACAAAAAATGCGCTTATTTCGAACACTCACTCAGTCCAGGATAATAGACCTCTTCCAGTATCGAAGCAATCCTGCGGAGAGGTGCCACACGATGCATCTTGGGTAACGGATTTCGACTGGCCAGCTCGACTTCACGACCAAATACACAGCTTCCGTTTTCAAATATGCACCTTCGCATAAACGCGTAACACTGCAGGCGTTGCCGAACGTTACGGAAAAATTGCTTTGGAGGGGGGGGGGGGGGGGGGGGGGGGGAGTGTTCCGACCAGTACTGGCGCACCGTAACAGAAATAAAAATCACTTCTAAGCGTACGACGTGTCTGGTTTGACAAAAGTCAGCTTCTTGTCACCATAAGTCAAGTAAACAAAATGAGAGAGAGAGAGAGGGGGAGTGGTACATTATGGTACCAATGTCACGTTCGCGCTGTGTCGGGAAGTGTACATCTTGGCAGACAATAGGCAAAAGCTCGCTCTGAGCATTGCGTGAACAAAGATTTCAACATCAGCATATGGCAGCATATGGCGGCCAGTAAATACTGAAGTCACTCGGGAAGGTTGAGCTATTGCCTTACCACAACTAGCACAACACAAGCGGATATGATACTAATATACGGACGGCCAAAACCGCGCAACGCGATTGGATGATCGGTCTCTGTTGCCATGACAACCGTTATTTCGGTCCTTTAAAACGTTCGAAAGGGCCGTTCTGGATCATCGGCGCCAAGATCGCCGCACGGGGGGGGGGGGGGGGGGTATGGTAATGAAAGCGCACCACGCCACCATAAGCGTCTCTGGCACTGTGCATGTATGCAGTCAACTTAGAAATCATACGTATCTCCACAGATCACTTACAATGATAATGTTCTTCTTGAGCATTAGGAGACAGGAAGATTGTGCTTCAATGCCGCCAAGCGCTGACGCCGGGTGTGGTGGCGATGTGAAAGTGTGCGCTCGTTTCGTCGATGTACGGATAACAGTAACGTACGCGCGAAATGTCCTTAAAAAGCAACCTGTCACCGAGAATTTGGATCCGCTCACAGAGAATGGAGAAGTCAACGAGAAAGTGTCCATTTCACGGACCAAATGTGGCGACCATACGGGAGCTTAGGGCACTGCGCTCGCAGGATCCAGCGACTTTTGTAAATATCACCTCTCGACCAACACACTGTTTACAGACAAGCCTCCGTTTGCCCACCGGGCGTGGGCACTGCCCGTGCGCAGAAACAAGATTCGCCTGAGGCATAGCATCTGCGCATGCCTGGTGCCGACAGTAGCGCCACCGCAGTTGGCGTGACGTCCGAGCGTTGAGTTGGTGTAAACTCGTTGTCACAACAAGAAAAAAAAAAAGTTCTGCGCATTATTTGCGCGTTTTGTGTTGTATGTTTCTCTTCCTCGTCCGTGTTTCTTTGCGCTTTTAAATTCTCCAAGTCGCAACGTAGTTCGTACAAGAATGAAGGGGCAAATTAAAAATATTCAGCATAAACAACTTTTTTTGTTTAGTATGTTTTATTGCGCGAGTATAGATGAATTTCGACAAAGAGTGACGGACATTAAGGTGTCAAAAGTAGAGGCGTGACGCGGTGCGCGCTTCGAGAGTGACATGTCGAGTTTGTGACGTTCCGAAACGGGGGGAGCGACGCCCGCTCCACCTAAAATTAGTGCCGCCGAGAGTGCTAAATAAACGCCACCGCGGTTCAGTTCAGCGAGATGGAAAGCCTCGGGGTGACGAATGGTCGGAGCGCAAATGGGGACACGCTTCGGCATTATAGGTCGCCAGGCAACTCGGGTTCGTCTGGCCCGCTTCAGACGGGGCGATCTCTCCCAGCAACTTGACGCCGCAACACCAGCAACACGGGCCGCCCGCGTTCACACGCAGTAACCGAATTGCTACGATTTACCATCGTCATCATTACATTTGATATTTCTCGCACTATTTAGACACACAGTTACGCGCTATAAATCTGTTTTCATACATTTAAATGGCGTTGAGAATACTAACTCATCTTTCTGAAACAGTCTATAACCCGAAAAACGATCCATTTCAAACCAGAACCAAGTCTTTAGTTCTCGTCATCACCGAAACGGCGTATCACAGAAAATATCGCGTCCCTGATTGGACGCAGCCGCTTCAAACGTCTTCGATTTGCTCCGAGTTGTTCGCTTGTTTCGAGCGGGACCCGATCTCAGCGATTCGTTTCGATCTAGGAAAACGCTGGGGAACAACTCGCCAGCAACTTCAAAAATTGCTCAGAAAGTTCCCCTCTGAAGTGGGCCTCACGGAGATCCCCGGGGACGAGATCCACCCGGGGTTAGAGCCCTAGGAGTGTAGCTCATTCTCGTATTTTCCCAACAGCCTCGAATTATACGTGTTTAAAGGCCTGACCACACTAGCGGCAACGACACCGCCGTACGGCATCTCAACGCGAGGGGCCCACATTGGCATCCGTTTTGCCGGCGTTATTGTCACGTGACAACACGTCGCGCCCGCGCCTCCGCGGGATTTCCCGCCTTTCGTCGTCTGCTCTTCGTTAGGCTCTTCCGTTTCGGCTTTCATCTTCCATATATAAATCAGCGTCAAAACCGCACTCGCTGCCTACATGGTGGGTGTCAATGATGAACTGGTGATCAGCGTGAATGAGATCATCCTAGCCTGCTCGTTGATCTTGCGACGTCGCCGCGCTCTGAAGGCAAGGAGGCGCCGCGCATGGTTCTCGTTCCGCGCCCGAGTTGGCGCTACCGAATTACCGAGGGACAGGCCAGTACTTTGCTTGCCCGGCTGCGTGCCAGAGATGAGGGCTACTTTCGAGAATGACTGATTAGACTGGTTGAGACAAGTGTCCACCATTTATACTGCCGTACAGTTTCGAAAGCACCGCTCCGTTGGGAAAGTCATTGGGGGAACTAGGGATCGCAAACGAAATCCCACTACGCCCCTTCGAAAAGTGAAAGACACGCGGCGAAGCGGCTTGCGCGTTGCCATGACATCGGAATGCCACCCCAATTGGCTCCTTCCTTCTGCGGCAAAAAACGGCAAGCCCTCAACCGCGCGCGGGGCGGTTGCTCGGACGCGGTGCTGGTCGGCAAGACGCTGAAGGCGAAAACTGCAGGTTTTGGTCGGCAGCCCACGGCACGCGGCAGGCCTCCGCAACGCTAGTGTGGCCGGGCCTTAGCAGTTACAATTTTACGTGAACTTTCTGTGGGTGCGCACGATACAAAGATTTTTTTCAAGGCCATTCATTTGTGACGAGACGTGACGGAATTTGTATGTTAACGATAATTTATAGATGATACGAGCTTCTTTTTTTGTGAGCTAATGAAACGGACATTTGTCAAGGCGTGCTGCGTACGAGAAGCTTTTATGTGCAGACTATGCGCCGGGTGCGGATTACCCATGACGATTCAAATATTTATTCTGAATTTAGAAATTATTTGTCGAATATGCATTTTTTCCAGTGTTGGACAAGATACTCGGCAAAGGTATTTAAGACAAGTTACTAAATACCTGGTCCGTAAACTATTTAAACTACTATTCAAGTTGCTTTCCCGGCAAAATATCTCGAATAGAGCACAAATACTTCGAAATGTAATTCAATTACTTTTGAACATACTTATGCATTGCTTAATTCGTATCAAGTGACACCAGAATTATTTATGCGCAATCAACAGAAGTGTACTGTAGAATAACTTGCCACTGGGCTAGTTGGTGAACGTTAAGATGCATGATGTAAGGCGCAAAGAACAACAGACACAAGGATAGCGACCAGTAGATACAGGCGGCGTGTGTGTATCTTCCTCCTTCTGTCTGTTTTCTTTTTAGGGCCTTATGCCCGTGTCCCACTAGAGCGACAGACAGAAACCAACGACAGCGACAAGCCTCACACCAGAGTCCTTCGCCATTTGAGAGGCTTTGTAGAATAAAGAAGGCTATGCTCGAACACGAGCATCATGCACACGAGGGTATACCTTTGGCAGGCTTGCAATCGTTCGTGCTTACTTCACGAGCACCGAACGACTAAACGCCTGTCAAAGCTACCATCGCGAGCATGCTGCATGGGTTTGAGTAGTGGCTCTAGGTTTGAGGCTTGTCGCTGTCTTTTGTTTCTGTCCGTCGCTCTAGTGGGACACGGACATTACACCATGTTTCCTAAAGCAACAGAAGCAACCAAAACAAAATCAGTGTTATCCTATGCAGTCCTACTCAAACTTGAGTCACTGAAGCGGTTAGGGGAGGATCATATAACAAGTAACGGAGATGTGCGTTAAAAAAAAAAAGGATTATTGTTTTTTTTTTTTTTTTTTTTAGTTGCGAGGCGGGACGTAATAAATTCCACATTCAACGCACTCGCGCTTTTTCCGTTAAATATGCACGATGTGCATGCGAACACGCCGACCGCAACTATGCGGTAAGGGCTGCACCGAGGCCCTGCCCACGAACTCCGACGACGTCCCCAGCCGGTCCCCTGGTTCATCGAATAGTCCGTGCACGATCATTTCCCCTTTTCCGCTCTAATCACTCGGCTCTAACGAGGATGGTAGCGCTAATAAATAAATAAATAAACAACAACAAACATTAGACTCCGCCCGGCGCGCAACTGGGAACCTGTTTGGGAGCGAACCATCCAAAGAAATTCCCATCCTACTCGTTTCACACCGATGTCTTCGCTTTTTTTTTTCATCCCGAGGATACCAATGAGCAGAATAGGATCCCTAAAGGCCCGTTCACACTCTTGCGACCTCTTAGAACTGGGTGCCTTGAAACCTCTTAAGGCCCGTTCACACTCTTGCGACCTCTTAAATCTTGGTTCCTTGCGACCTGTTAAACCTCTTGAAAGGAGAGGACACAGTGGCGATCACCGCATAGATGGCGCCATCTATGCGGTGATTATGGAACTGCATTTCACAAGAGCGACGGTTTTGCGGCATTTCCGAGTTTGAATGTGCGTAATACCTATGAGAAAGCCTCGTTTATAACGTTTCCAAAAGTTTTTCGAGCCAAGAAAGAAAGGATAATGCGCGGGAGAAATAGAAAATATGCCGAACTGTCACGTTTACACTGCAACCCGATAGATGGCGCCACTGTGTCCTCTCGTTTCAAGAGGTTTAACAGGTTGCAAGGAACCAAGATTTAAGAGGTCGCAAGAGTGTGAACGGGCCTTTACAACGAGAGGACACGCTGGCGCCATCTATTGGGTAGCAGTGTAAACTTCCGGCATATTTTCTATTTTTTTGGCGCATTATCCTTTCTTTCTTGGCTCGAAAAATGTTCGTCAAAGTTATAAACGAGCCTTTCTTATAGGTATTACGCACATTTGATCTCGGAAATCCCGCAAAACCTTCGCTCTTGTGAAATGCAGTTCCAGGGTCACCGCATAGATGGCGCCACAATGCCAGTGTGTTCTCTCGTTCTAAGAAATTTTAAGAGGTTTCAACAGGTCTCGTCTCTCTCGGTCGTGCTCGGTTGCGAGGGTGTGAACGGGCCTTAAAGGGGCCCTGCAAGGCATTTTTTTACTGGTTTTTAATTTGCACAGAACTTTAGAGCACTGACCGTAGCAACCTAAAGAAACTTTTCTTTTCTCGAATTTCGCTTTATTCTAAAAGTTACAGGCAAATCAAAATTACAAAAACAAGCAAAAAATAACCTCCTTCATGACGTCCTTGGTTGCTTGAGTGGCCGTGAACTAAAGGAGGGGTAGTGAGCTCAACGAGCGGTCACCGCTGCCACACTCCGCGTCGATGGCTCGAGATGGCGCCACTAAAGCATGTTCTGGGTAGGCTGTATGAAGCGGGCAGCCCGGGCGGCTTGCATTGCATTTGCTGCGCGATAAAACACTAATTCGGCATGACACGTCATTGGCCACAAACGACAGCAAATACGGGGTAAAAGTCAGTTCAGAACGAGAGCCACTTCGCACTGCCATACCGCCAAACCTGCTCGCCGAAGCAGCCGAGGGCCTTCGGAACGCTCGGAACCGGTTGGATCCTCGACCGCAGCGCCGCCGCGTACATCCGGGACCTTTTAACGCTCGCCGCTCTTGGTGCCTGATCCCACTCCCCTTTCTAGTATCCGGCGCCTTTTCCACCGCTTGGTGGCGTCTATGTTGAAGCGTCATTTCTTGTTTCCGTACTTTATAAACTGCATTTGTTTCTTCTCTGATCTAAAATACTGAAGAAAAACTGCTTTCATAAATAACTGAAACGGTTCGCGCCACTTATATTTTGTATTTCGACTAAAAAGAAAGCTTTTAGCGGCTCTGACCAGTAGTAAGGCCAGGACCAAAAACGTCACATATCGCGCGCTTTCGGCACCGCAGGTCGCCCCCGTAGGTGGAGGACGTTTCCGCGTCGTCCGGTTAAAATATGACGCACTGATATTTAGTTACTCTCTCCGTGCCCGCTGGCTCGCCCAAACCCCAAGAGATATGGAAACGGCAAAAAAGGTAGATGCTTAAATATGATTGCAGGGCCCCTTTAAAGGGGCACTGACACCCCAAAGGTCGTATTTTTTTTATTGTCTAAAACGATGCATGTTGTAGTCATAGACACGCAAAAAAAAAAACCGCATCGCAAAAAAAAAAAAAATTTCCCCGCGCGCGCGCTTGCCTTTTTTTATTTTTGGCGTTTTTCTCTCCCGCTGCTCACCTTCTCGCTTCTTTTGATCGGTGCCGTCAAAAATGAGGAAATTTAGAAGCTTTGTAGGCGACATTTCTATAACATCTATTAACGGCAATCGTTAACATGTTTTTTACTTTTTTGAAGTATCAAAAATCAGAGTCCGGTGTGATGTCGCTTCCTGGATTTGTATCCTCCCTCGTAAACTTGGCGGCGCTCGAGCAGAGGATGATCGGTGAGTCGGGGGAAGAAACCGGTTTTTTCCCGGTCGGTCCGCCGGCGCTTCGGGTCGCGGTGGTAACGGCGCTTTGCTTTGTAGCGTGGAGCGGAGGTCCGAGAGAAAGTCGACTCGCAGGAGACCGCAAATTGTGACGTCAGTGCACTGGCGTGGATCGCGCGGGAACTTCAAATTCGGCATATGGAAATTGTTTTTGTTTTTTGTTTTTCTTCACAAATGCCCAAGTTTCAAATTTTGAGGGTAATGTCCCAGCATCTTTTTTAATTGTTTCGGATAATAAAAAAAAAATGAATTTAATTTTTAAGGTTGTGTTCTCAAGTAATTTTCAAAATTAGGCTTGATATAGTTGTCCGACATGTGTTTGAGGACTGGTGCTTTTACATCTTGGAGATCCCGAGATGGGGAACAATCTCAGGGTCTACAACATGTCGATTCATTACCAGCTCGCCTGCACTTTACCAATACTTACGGTGCTTTTAGTCTTCCAGTCTTGTTGGATGAAAAATTTCTTCTGTATACCAGTTGTATCTATCGATTCGATAATGCTTCTTCTATACTTGTTCTTGTCTATAGATAAAGTTTTTGTTCTATTTTAAATATATTACTAAACCTTTAGTTAAAAAAAAAAAAAGATGGAATCCCCAGCAAGAATGATTAGCAGCGATTCGGGTTCTTTCGTAAATAAAATAAATATAATCGTCGGAGCTCCGCGGCGACTGCTTGCGAGACGCGGAGGGATCTTTCGAGGATCATAGCGATCGCTAGCTTTAAATCGTTTCGATCCGACAGGAAACCAAAGAGCTTTGTCAAACGTCTCTTCGCGGATGAGGGCTCGCAGCGCCGCGTCGGTGACGTCATTTCCGGCGCCTCCGCGAGTCTTTCCGTAGCCGCGCTGTCGCCGTCGCTGGCGGCGGTGATCCCCATGGGAGGCGAGCTCAGTCGAAAGCCTGCCCTAGCTGCCTGTCCCTCGTGGTCGCAAACAGACTGGGGGGTTCGTTCCTGCCAGACAGTCGCCTCGAATTCATTTCTCAGAAACGCGACGACCTCTCGCGCGACGAGCGGAAGACACGTTTAGGGCTTATTTACGATCCTCGAGAGAGCGCTTCCTGTTTCACGCTTGATTGACTTCAAACCGACACCCCCCCCCCCCCCCCCCCCCCCTTTCCATTTCCACAAACAGACACGCTCTTCCCTCTTCACTCGTCTTTTTTTTTTTTTCAGTCGTTGCGTGTGCGTCTGTTTGTGTATGCGAGCAAGCACTATGAAAACTGCGTTTTTCGTGTTTTTTTTTTTTTGTGACGTAACAACCGCGGCTGAAAGTGAATTAAAGAGCGCGCGCCAAACCAGATAAAAGGAGAAAAAAAAAAAAAAGAAGGCCGCGTTTTTCGTGGTGCTTTGCAGACTCGGCCGACTCGGCCAAAATGGGATCGCATTGCTCGTCGGGCCCGCGTTTGCCCGCAAAGGTGTGGGCTCTGCGCGTACTTACAACCTCCTTGTTCGCGTGAGATGAACCGTCTGCGCATGCGCTGTGACGACAGCAGCGCCACCACATCGGCATTACATCGAAAAATTAGTCGGCGCATTAAAAAAAAAAAAAAAAAAAAAATCTATATTCCGGTACCCGAGCGCGGCTCTTCGCTCCTCCGACACCTCTTCGGCACATCGAGCACAGCTCAGAACCAGAGCACGTCGCCGCTTCTGTTCAGACACCCCTCTTGCGAGTCATTGCGTAAAAGACTGCGGCACATGATTCAGAGAGTGCCTCGTATCGCGAACCCCCGCGCACGCGGGAGAGGCCGCCAAATCGTTTCGTCTTATAGGTCATCATTTTCGGGAAAGGGGGAGGGGAATGCTGTCCTCAGAAATGTAAAAAGGCTCGACACGGTCAAACAATAAAATCATAGAGAGGATTTTAGCCGCTCCGAGGTAACAATATCCGTACAAAAAAAAATAAAAATAATAACAATAAAAAAAGACGTAAAAATATATATATATATATTTGCAACAGCTTTTTAGACACGAACATGACACGACTCAGCGAGGCTGGTCATGGCCACTGCGAGGACACGCCATCCGCCCTTTTTTTGTTTCGTGGTTTTTGCGAGAAGTTTGTACGACGTCGAAAAGTGGAACCGAGCGCGACGACTCAAATAGCAATCACGGCGGATTCCACTGTACATGCTGTAATCCCCGCACAAAGGCTTTAAGGTGCAACCCCACCCTTGGTTAGTGTGATTCTGAACCAACAGATGGCGGTGGGATCGCCTTCCAGGCCTGTACATCAAGGCGAGAAATCGTGTGTGGTGGCGCTTCGATACAGTGGGATATTTTTCTATATCCTGAATTTGACATCCCTGGTCCCTCGCTTGTTTTTCTCTGCACGAGCTTTCTTTGGAACGCGCACGGCTGCGCCAGTTCTCGTGCAAGGGGGGCCAGTTGCCTACGCTCCGAGCTCACGTCTCCAGCAAATGTGGGCAGAACAAAACGCGAAAACAGTCCTGAGCCAAATGGCGAGACACACGCACAACAAAACCACCGACGCGTTAAAATATATAAAATTGCCTTTGCGCCGTTATCGGAGATTTCAGAGGTCAATTACACATATTTCAATGTGGTTAGATTTATATTGACTCGAATGAAGGTGACGAACAGTGAACTGAAAAATAAAGGTTTAATCGGCGAACTTGTGCCAAACAAAAAAAGTAAAGAAAGAGCGTCGAGGCAGCAGAAAAGCAGGTGGCGATTCGGCAACGTCACAGAGAGCGAGAGCGAGACTGACTCGACAAGGTCGCTGGCAGCTGCTTATCTAGTACAGTGCGTCACCATCTCGAAAGTTCGGCAAAGAAGGTTCGAGCGTCGCGCGCCCGGGGCGAGGATGAACTGGCACTTTCGAGAACAAGAAAGCAGGGCGAAAGTTACGTCTGGTGCAAGAATGAATGCGAATTTTCTAGAAGTCCGTGACCGAGCGTTGCTTTCTCGGCTCTGCGGGCGGCAATAAGACGGGCCGGCCCTTTTGTCGTGCATGTGTTTGGCTCTTTGTGGATTTCCAGGAAAACGTGATGACGTGATAGACTTGGGTTTCCAAAATTCTAGCTTGAAAAATTAACTACCTAAAAAATAAAGAAATATATATATGTTTTTTTTTTTTTTTTTTTTTGGGGGGGGGGAGGTTAGGTGTTTTATTTAGGTGGCTGGGTGTTTATTTTGACAAAACCACGTGACTGGAAAACACAAAAAATGACACTCGGGTTTAGATGTGGAGTTTGGTAAATCCAAAGTAGGACTGGCGCGGGAGTCATAATAAAAAAATGCCGAGGTTAAAAATTAACTCACAGCAATAAATGATACGAATTAATTTTAATACGAATTCAGTGATAAATGCAACGACTGGCCAGGCAAAGATTCTGGGTCTGTGGATAGCTTTTGCACATAGTTTAAGCAATGTACACGGTATCTCAAAACAAAAAAATTGCAGTTTTTTTTTTTTTTTACCTCAAGAATAAATTAGGTATCGCCGAGCGCTCATTCTGCACCCACTGTAGTGCTAAAGGTCACAACCAGATGTCAAAGTTTCAGCCCGATCCGATACCTTATTCAAAAGTTATGAGTGATTTTCTGAGAAGTTCAATGGGAAAATGGCGGCCGACGGAGTTTTCGAATACATGGAACTCTATGGCGCCAGAAACCGAAAACGGGCAAAAATTGGCTCCATTTTCCCATTGAAAATTTCAGAAAATCACTTATAACCTTTGAATAAGGTGTCCGTTTGGGATGAAACCTTGGCATCTGGATGTGACCTAGTGCTACCTTTGAGCGGAGAATGAGCGTTGCGATGCGTAGTTTATTTTTGCGGTAAAAAAAAATGTAATTTTGTTTTTTGCGACACCCTGTACCAGTTTTAATTTGGTGATTTATGCGCGCAAGTAGTGGTGTGCAAAAATGAAAAAGATGCAAACGGGTAGAGTTTGACGTTGTATAAAATATAGTGTAAGCACGCACATAGTACGCTGATTAAGACTGAAACAACTCTACATTTTACACTAGCGGCGAGCGTATCGAAAGTTAAGAGTGCATCAAAAGCAGTATATGTGCATGTACACATATACTGCTCAGGCCATTATGTTCGAACGCTCATAGTACTTTATATTTACCCTCAGATTCGGTGTAAGTTGTCTCCTGATTGCTTACAGGAGAAAGAAGGAAACATTCTAACTCTGGGCTGATAGAAAATCTCCACTTGCTGACAGCTACCAATCATCTCGGCGCCGATGATGAGTATTCACTGCATGCCAACGGTCGCGTGCATAGAGCGAGTTTTTCCCACGTGATTTCATACAACCGCAATTGTTCTTGACAAACAACAATGTTTACTGATCAAGCGGTCAGATGTGAAGCTTAGAATATTTTGTATTGATTGTGGCACACATGGCAAGTTGCATTGGTTTTTTTACAATCCGCGGTATAGAATGCTCCTGAATTAATTAATTAATTAACGAACTGAATCACAGTGGGAAACGAAAACAATGATAAACAAGCATTTAATGACGCGAAAACTGAGGGCACTGCACATATGCAGAAGGTAAGCTTTTCACTAAATACATTACCAGTAAAGCATTCGGTTTTATCCTGCGAGCGAAGCGGAACATACAAGTACGAGCATATTGCCCTGAACTATACTTCCAGTTAACAAGCGCACCATCCAAAGCATCGAGCTCGCTTTTATAGCTTTTGGTGCGCTCAAACCTTTCAAGACACAATTATAATCAATTCTATTATTTCAGTTATTTTTACTAGGTGCGCCTGTGTGTGTGTGTGCGCGTGTGTTTTGTCTTTTGTGTTCACGTGCCATTTTCTTAGTTATATAATATTTTTCCAGAAGTCCTACAACTACAGTTTGTTTCATCATAAGTAAGAACCGCATAATCAAAGATGTAGACAAAACAAAAACGCGAACACGCGAACACACATTAAAAATGCAATGTAACGGCGCATTCAAAATTAGTCGTTAGTTTTTTTTAGAGAGAAGCAGTTTCGTACGGCGACATTGTTACCCGTTGAAGGTTATAAAAAGTGCAATACAACTGCTAGCTCGGGGTCTTTACCGTGCATTACGCAGTATATGTGGTACACGATCGCATGACGGTAGGATGCAGATGGCCGACTTAACCCATCCTTGCTAAAGCCCCTTGATAAAGGCGTTTTTTACAAGTACCGCCAACCATTGTTGTGGAAACAGGCAAGACACGTGCCACGAGCGGATGCTCCGCCGCTATTCGCTTTCAAGGGCCAGTCATTTTAGTGCTGCGCCGCCATTTGCCTCCAAGGGCCGCTCGAGATACGGGCCTCTTGCACTGGCACCTTTGAGGTTATTTGAAAAACCAACGCAAACACATCGAGGAGATTTATACCCGTGCCACACGGGCAACTCGAATGCCATTTACAACGAATGACATTTGAGCGACCGGCCAATCAGCGCGCGACACTCCGGGCGTAGCGCATCCCACGCGCGACAGATTGCGAGCGGATTCGCCGATCACAAAAAATGTCATTCGTTGTAAATGGCATTCGAGTTGCCCGTGTGGCACGGGTCCCTACAGGCTCTGCAGCGTGAGTTCCGTGCTTTGAACGGAGCTCGCGCTCGAGCATTTCTCCACGTGCTCTGATCTGTGGTGCCACAACACACTCGGCCAACGATCCCCCACCGCACTTGGTTTAGCCTGTGAGCTAAACCGAATGAGCTACGCTTAGAGTATAGGCGCTTTTCCCCCCGATATTGTTGTGGGCGCCGCCATCTTGATGGTTAGTAACAAATCAAACGCAACTGTCGATCGTCATGATTGAAAGGTGCGACTTCCCCAGCATTATATAGTTTCGGTATCAAGAAGCTCACGTAATATTGCTTTGCTTTGTCGCGAACTGTTTAAACATTTGTGGAGGACGGAAAAGCGTTTCCTGTCATTTCAGATCATTTTAAGCACCAAGATGTGTATAAAGCGTAGCTTATTAAGTGGCTCTAGTTTAGCCCGACCACGAACAGCTTGACCTCGCGCTCTTGGTGCTGCTTCAGTGGTTTCATCAGCCCGCAGCGTTGGCTGTGCTCCGAACTAAGGTAAAGCAAAGCAAATACTCAGATCTTAGGGTTTCACAAGCCAACCCAACAAAAATCACTTAAGACGCCCCAATAAAAAAAAAACAATTGCGGGTTTATTTTGACTAACTGGAGATCTTTTGACGTTCAACCGAAATGTCAGATTTGCCTCCGGCGGATTGCGGGAACCTTGGTCGATATTTAAAGGGGCGATGCAACGATTTTTGTATTTTGCGCAAATACTGCTTAGAACGGATACCTGACGTTAATGACCTGTGAAATACCCGTTTGTTTTTCACCACACGCAGTCGAAGTCACAGAAAAAAAATTAAGAAAAACGAGCAGCGTTCACCCCCTCAACTCGCAGCCAGAACAAGCGGCCACGCGATCTGGAGCCGATTATATGCCGCCAATGTTGATCATAGCCATGCGCTGGGTTTGGCAAGGCACAGGACACGCGCTGAGTTCCAGACATTGTTATGGTTCGGCTGTTGTCGTCAATGCAGCGATTGGACACAGGACACTACCCGAATGCTTCTCGAGCTATCGATTATCACGAGCCAAAATCGAGTATCCACGCCATGCTCGCGTCCAATCTATGAGCCGTATTCAAATATCGTCACTGGGCGGTACTGCTACCGCCCAGCTACGTCATCAGGTTTTGCGAAGGAGAGATTGAATGAAAACACTCGGTTTTGTCCTCAAAATTACAGCGCATCAAAGGAGTTTCTTGGTCAGTGGCGTTGCGTGCGAGTATCCTAGAGTCCCACTAGTGCCAGTAAGCTCGTGTAAAGTGAAAAACATTCCAATTGAATATCGTTGCACCGACCCTTTAAACTCGACAAATATGGGCACATGGGTCAGCGCGTTGGCTCCGAGACACTCAGACAATTTAATGTTTCGTGTTTTGTTTTAATATTATTGCCACTTAAAGGGGCCCACCAACACTTTTTTGACTGGTTTGAAGTTCGCGCTGAAACGGAGCTCCATGAAAGCAGGAACACCGAGGGAAAAAAATATTACAGAAATTCGCAATATTTTGTGAGTTATTAGCAAATGAAATATTGCAGAAAACAACTTTAAATAAGCAAAACATTGCGCTTCATGACGTAAAATGAAACAGTTTAGCGATTGGAGCAAAGCGGTTGGCCAATTGGACGCGAGTTTGGTTGATAGCCCGGCGGCCCGGTCGGCCATTAGGCCTCGCTGCAGCCATCGTAGCTTTGGAATCGGGTTGCCATCATCGATGAATTTACCGGGCTTACCGGATTTTGAGCGCCGAATTCTTAAAAAGGAGTGCGGAGCTGGGCGTCGCGCCGTACGAGGACACACCACGCAAGCGCCGCGACGCGTCTCTGCCTCAGTCCGCTTCGACAGCCGCGGAAGGCTCGTCGGGCTCGTCTCCCGCAACTTCGCCACCGGAGCCACCTCGGCGAGAAGGAGGTACTCCGCCGCTGGGAGGCGCGCATGAGCGACGAGGCGTTGTTTTCGCCCTTTTTGAACTTTAATTTGCAACTTTATTAGCTCTATAAAAACGACGTTTTAGAGAAATAATGACGGTTAACGTGTGATATAGTTTATTCCGCTTCAAAATTTCTGGGACGGCTCTCGCCAATCACGAAACCCAGTGAATGTGACGTATAGTGAAAGGGAGCGCCGTTATGCGCGCGCATTCGGCACCTCGCGGCGCCACCGTCGGAGGAGGTGTTTCCGAGTTGTCAAATTAAAATATGATGCGCTAATATTTTTAAACTCTTTTTAAAGTTTAAAAATAAAGTTAAAAGTTTTAAAGTTAAAAACACCTGTTCACTCCCACTGTTTTTCTTGTTGTTTTGTGCATGTTTGAGTCAAAAAGATCGTCTGCTAAAGACGCCGGCTCTCGGCGCCGTATGCTCGTTCGTTGGCGGCACACTCTCAAGAAAAAAGGGTGTATCGTTACACCTTTTGTCCCATATAATACACCCCCAAACTTCAATTCGACGTACAGCGCCCTACAGTCGAACAGACGTCCCGATATATTACGAGGGGCTTGATAGCCGTGTGGTACAACTAATTAAAATAGCTAATGTACGTTTTACTGACTACAAAAAACATAATCGGGGTTCTTCTTGGTCCTACTGTAAAAACTCGGTGTTTTCTTTATGTCGTCTTTGAGACGTACTTTAGCTATTTAAAACGTTATATCGCACCGTTATCAAGCCCCTCGTAAAATTTGGGGCCGTCTGTTCAACTATAGGGCGCTGTACATCGAATTGAAGTTTGGGGGTGTATTATATAGGACAAAGGGTGTAACGATACACACTTTTACACCCTTTTTTCTTGAGAGTGCTGTTGGCGTCGCCACGCATGCGTCATCTCTTGTCTCCCGTGCGAAACGGCGCCGTATTGTATGAAGACCGGTGGCTTTGCTGCGTTTCCATAGGAGCTAAGCCTTTTTCCTTCTTTACTGTTTCCTCAGGTAAGTTCGCTATTTGCAAATTTTACGAAAAGAATGCACCATCTGTGGGCAACGCTGCTCAAAATCGTAGCGCGATAGGTTAAGAAACCGAATTTTGCGGTCGATTTAAAGATCCTGGCCGCTATTTGGGACACCCTGTATATTTATTAGGCACGGTGGACATTAGAACTAAAATTTGATTATTATCTTTTTTAATTATTGGTTCTAGGGGTCATGTGGCAATAGGAGTATTGACGGCAATTACTATTAGAGGCCAGACCAAATAAAATAATTTGCGAAAAAGTACTGGATTTTTTAAAAATATTATTCGATAAACTTTCGCGTTGTTTCACTCGATTTAGAAATTGCGGTCTAAAAGAGCGTGGCAAGCCCTGCCGAGAATGACGCCTGGAAGGTTCACATAGCAGCGTCAATCATGTCGTCGTCCCTATCTGAGCAGCGCGCTCCTGGTGGGTGCGCCGACGACACAAGCGACGGCGTGAACGAGACGACTACGTCACTCTTCCAAGCGTCATTGTGGGCAGGACTTGCAACGCTCATTTTTGGCGCAATGTTTAAATCGGGCGAAAAAAAAAAAACGCGAATTTTCATCAATTAATATCCAACATGACCCCTAAAACCAATAATTAAAAGGTTACTTAACAAATTTTAGTTAATTACTCAACTTAACATGACGATCGTCCCATCAACTAATGTCCGCCGTTATGAATACATGGTGAAGACAGAATTAGTCTAACCCTCACTGCCTATATCTAAAAAAAAAAGAAGAAATGTTTCGAATTAAAACTGAACACCACGTGTAGGAGGTGGTACGTAAAACGCTATATTCGCACGCAAAAAAAAAGAAAAGAAAAAGAAAGAAAGGTACGTTTTATTATAGGCGCCCTTCCAAATCTAACAATATCTGCAATTCAGAACCGAACAACGCCACCAAACTTCCCGCATACACAAACAGATGCGAACGACGCTGGGAGGTTGGTATTTAATCGTACGCCGTTGAGCTGAGAACAGAAAATAGCTTTCTCTAATTTACAAACCAGAGCCGTTTTAAGGGCGGTAAGGAAGGGGAACGCCATTCGTTTTAAGGTCCATTGTTTTCCAGAACAATAGACGCTGGCGTGGGCGGATGCCGGACAAGACTCAAACGGCAGGGAATACAAACAAACAAACAAAACGACCTGAAAACGTCCGATTTCCCCGAGGCGAAATCGTGATCTGCATTTTGGACGCTGCGAGCGTGTTGTTTCGCCTACGGCGATTTCACTCCGTTATATTACGAATCTACCGTTCTTCCAATCCACACCATTTTATGGTTTGCCGCCATGAGAGGTATTGGTGAAGTCACCTGTTCCGATGCGTGAGCGTTCGTTTGATCGGGCATTCCTAGGAGTGAAAACGAAACTTAAGAAGAACAAAAACGTCGTGAAAATAAATTATTTGAAGATAGCTTAGATATAGGCCCCTTTTCCTGCATGCACACGAAGAAAGTGCCCACCTCAAAATCTGTTGCACGATATAAATGTTTGTTTATTGTTCACTAAAGCGCGAGACACATGCGCGAAAAATCCATCCGATCCGACGTCCGATCCGGCAGTACGACTGCCTGATCCGAAAAATTTGGTCACTTCGGACGTCGGATCGGCGGTGCGGCGTGCGTCCAACGTGCCAGATAGTTTCGCACGGCGGACGGATTGTCGGATGCGCCCAGCCAATGACAGTACAGCTAGCGCGAACGTCATGATGACGCACTGGGTCTGGCGGGACGAATAAGAAAACGGGGCGGGCGACGGAAGCCGGACGCGTGGATCCCGCTGTCCCATTCGAAAAAGATGGCCCCGGCAAAGAATGCACGCGCTAGCGAGAACCAGCTCCTATAACTTCGCTCGTGCGAGCTAAACCGTCAATCTGGGACCAGAGATCTATGAACGCGAACCTCCGCTGGAGTGCTTGGATCTCCTGGGCGGAGCCGAAGGGATCGTCGACCCGTGCCGCATGCAAGGTCGGAAGCGTGTGTCTGTCGCGTGCGGCGATTCGGAGCGGCGTTCGGAGTGTCGGATCGGACGTCGGATCGGACGATTCTGTCGTCCATGTGTCTCGCGCTTAAGTTGTATTCACGGCCGAATTCACGAAAAGCCTCCGACCAGTCGTTACGTCACAAAAGGATCTTTCGGCCGCCAAGCGCGTGTCACTCGTGTGGGCATCGCGTGCAATTGCACACTTGCCAGGTATATTCCCTCGCACTGACACCAGTCGTGACGTCTTTTTCTGACCTTCTTTTGGAATTAGCAAGAGCGCGCGTGCCTAGCTTTGATAAGCGCTGAAGGTGGGCGAGAGCGGAGATACCGGAAACTCCTTTTATGATGTAACGCTTCGGGGCTTCAGCGGTACTTTGAAAATTATTTTCTGGGGGCTCCGTGCACCAAATTGAGAAATAATCTCGCTATTCGTGATCCTGGAGGTCAAATAAAGACGATTTAATTGTGTTTACTCAAGCACAGAACCGCTTCAGCTTCTCTTTTATGCTAATATTCCAAACTGTACATATAAGCTACGTGATTTCTTTCCGTCGCATTTTCGAGCCTGTAGAGCCCTTCCCCGAGAGCCCGTCATTCTCGGGGAGGGGAGAACAGGGCATTGTAGACGACCGTTACATTGGTCACTGTACGACAGAAGCTATACTTTCAGACCAGCGTACAAACATGACTATATCCGCACGTAGATCGATTGCACCATAATCGCTCAAGCGGTCTTACTAAACTCTTTAATGTAAAGCAGAATGTCAACCTGCGACCGTACACACCACTGGTACGAGAAACACATGGCGAAACCGACGACAATTCCGGACTTGGATGACAACGCACAATACTGCCATCATGGCGTTGTCGGTGACTCACGGAAACGCAAAACCACGTTTATCGTCTGATAGCACTCGGTAACAGGAAACAGACCCAAACGTAGCACAGATGACGCGCAGGCCCTCGACAGTGACTTGGACGCAAAGTTGCAAAGACGGCCATTTAAGCCCAGTGTAAGTAGCACTGCTCTGGAACTTCGCTGTCTCTAACGGCATCGTTCGCTCGTTTGACAAAAATAGCGGTAAAAGCGTCAATAGGGAGTTTTCGTAGATGGTTTTCGCCGTCCCGCAACGGCCTCCGCAACCCCGCTACGATACCCGGAACTCTACATTCAAGGCTATCGGCGCGCAGGCGCAGTAGCAACTTCTTCGTTGCGGAGGGCTTAGCGGAGGGCGAAACGCGGTCTACGAAAACTCCCTAATGCAACCGAGGGGCTCTGCGTGTTTGAAGTTTGAACTGTTAGAATGAAATATAGGCAGCCTTCGTTACCGCTGACGCTCAGTCGGCTCAATGGCGTTTATTAAAAAAAAAAAAAAAAATGCGCGACCTGTTCGAAAAACGAAAGATGAGGCGGGAGGGAAGAACATTCCTCCCGTTTTCCTGAAAAAGAAGAAAAAGATCTCGTTCTTCCCTTCTTCTAGTGTCTGCTTGGGGGAGCGTCAGCAGAAAGGAAAACGCGCCGTTGCTAAATTTTTCCTCCTTTTAACGCGAAAGCCTCACTTCTCCCATTACGCGAAAAACCGTCGGCGTTGTCCCCGAAAGATGGTCATAAAACTACGTCATCAAGCAGGCGCCTCAGAAATGAAACACAAAGAAAAGCGCAGCCACGCAGATGCTTCGGCACGGTAGCCGGCGGGGGAGCTCAAGGTCAAAGCGGACGCGCCTAAGAAATAAAACACAAAGAAAAGCACAGCAACGCAGATGCTTTGTCACGGAAGGCGTCGTGAGGCCGGCGGGGGTCGCCGCGGCTGCGCAGTGCTGTCCCCGCCGGAGCGCTGTGTGTGAAAGGAAGACGCGGCGCGCAGCTTGTAAGAAAGCGCTGCGTGTAGGAATGCCTTTTCGCATTCCTACACGTAAGCAATCCTAAGTGTCTTCGGCGATACCTTCGATGACAATACCCGCGATGTCGATACGACGCATGTGCAAAGGCGTCGGCGGAGTACCGGGTATAGTTATCGGAATTATTGGAACGACCTGCTAAAACAATATATTTTGTTCCAAGAGAGAATGTGTTCTTATCTGGCCTCGCTCTGGAAATCCGGGACTTGAGCTTAGTCAAAGTTGTGACGTTCAGAGTTGACAGCCTCTCCAAGTTCCAAGAAATCCGGAGGAATCGCCCATTTTCCGAGGAAGGCGCACACCACCTTACTCGCTTAGGGCTACGTCTTGAACTTTTTCTGCGATAGCCGATTTCCACGTCGCTACTGCACGAAATGCCGTTTTGATTCGGGCTCCTAGGGGCGATACTAGAATTCGTCATCCGTGATGATGCTCTTCAGAAAACTCTAGCCTTTAGCCTCGTACTGCTCCAGTATCTAGGTCCTTACGACTTGTATACGCTGCACTCTTTTCCAAGGACACGCCTAGCGCAGACTTCTCGATACGGCGATTCTGCCAACATCGTTTACAACCAATTGAAGCATGTATCCAGATCCATACTGAGCTTTCTGGGCGTAACCCGCCCACTCGTACGAATGAGCTCTTCGAGGCGCTCTTCATTCTGCTGGGTGACAGCCGTGAACGACCGTCCCGAACGCGACTTGTATTTCACGTCGCCGTCGCCAGTCCTGAAACGGGACGCCCTTCACTCCGCCTATATCCACTGTTTGATATCTGTAAATGTTCCGCAAGCGTTGGTGCATGGATGTTCCGTACGCAGCTATTCAACACATTTGCCTCATTAGTGCACGTTAATGTCAAACGGAATGCTGTTAGGCAAAAACAAACCACAGTTTCCCGTCAAATAAAAAACAAACAAAGATATATATATCACTCGTATATTTTGAATGAGGTAACGATTAGTTCTGAAAATTTGGCATCTGGGCCCGCTTGCTAGAACCGCGTCTCTGCTGAGACTGGATGAAAGAAAGCACTGCAAAGGCTGGGGGCGCGCGAGCGTCTTGGCTTTGGCAGTGCTTTCTTCTTTCACCCAGTCTCCGCTGAGACACCGTTTCTAGCAAGTAGTCCCTGTTTCGGACAGCTAGCTCCACATTTGGGTGGAGAATGAGCGTTCGGCGATAAGCAGTTTATTTTTGCAGTGAAAACAACACTACATTTGGGGAGGGAGGGAAACACGCTGTATTTTATAGCACCGCAGCCAAAGAAATTGCGGCATCAACCCATTAAGAATTCCGACGAAAGAAAGCGCAAGAAACGTGAACATGGGAAGCCACGCCCGGTGATTGTATACGCACCATCCGCCTGTAGCGTCTTGGGCCAACGCAATACAATAGGAGGCATTACTTTTGGAGTGGCCCTCTCGTAGATGATTCACTTTTCTTGCGCATACTGGCTCCTTCTGCACGGCGGTTTATATGACGGGCGGAATGGATATGCTTGCCGACTTCCTCTCCGGAAAACAAAAATAAAGGACCAGCAACTACCCAGCTTAGTTGTGAGGAAAGAAAAAACAACAAGAAAAGACAAGTTAATTATGATTACTTTTTTTTTTTTTTTTACGATAGACCCTTTTGAAAAGTGCGCGCCGCCATCTAGTGGCTGCAGCGGCAAATATTCGAGTCCCCCTTTCTTTGGGCTCGTACTCCGAGCATCTCATTGGACACGAGGGCTGCGTCACCGTTCGGCGTGAACTCGGCTCAGCTCGATTCGAGCGCGAGTGCTTACGTCAACGGTCGGCGAGGACTCGGGTCCAATCGCACGCGTCGTGCCCGGATGGATGGATGTTAATAGCTATCTTTTGTAACGAGCGGTAGCTTGCGCCACCTAACCGAGACATGCGACCACCAATCGGGGTTTAAAAAAAATGGTTTTATCGTGAAAATGTTTAGCTTGTCTCATTCCGAGACATTTCTCCCGCAACCTTTCATACTGCGGCTGACTAATTCCCCCTCGAATGACAGATCCCGTTCCGTGAAGAGAATGCGCAGCTTGTCCCTCATATTCGGGAGGTCAAACTCGTAAGAGAAGCGTCATAGCTGTTTCGTAAACAAAGGTTACCCTCTGAATGCCACTATGAGCTTGCTTTTTCTTTTTTTTTTACCTTTTCGCCAATAGCATTTGCGTTCGAGTTGCTCAATCATTTCTTGCAGGCTTCCAAGTTCAACGACCTAAGTGATTTCTATTTCTTTTTTAAGAACCCCTAAAATGAAAGAAGATATTTTTTTTTCGATTTTAAACACTCTAGTTGGGACACGCGTGTCAAAAACTAAATTTTACGCGAAAGAAAAAATTAGAGCAATATTGACGGCGAGAGATTTATTTGAAATTCTGCGCGCAAAGTCCATGACGTCACCGAATGGTCCTTCACTCTTTCGACCTTAACGAGATGGCAATTCGCTCTTTCCACCTCAACGTGAAAGCGAAGCCGATCCACCTCTCCTCTACGCGCCCGAGATGCCGAGAGAGAAAACAAGTGGATAGGAGCTGACTACCGACTAAATCGCGTCTCGCGCCGTCAATATTGCTCTAAAAATTTTTTTTTCGCTTAAAATTAGTTTTTTTTTTGACACCTGCGTCCCCACCCAAACTGTTAATTTTTTTTTTCTTTTTACACTTTTTAAAGGCCGACGACCAGACTCGAGATTCTGCAAGGCAGAAGATCCTCCTCACCATGGGCGATGAGGAAACAGGCAACGGTGGACCGGGTAGAAGGGGGGAGAGGAGGAAGTGAGGGTAAAGTGGAAAGAGCGAACTGGTCGTCGGTCTTTAAGGTGTATCCCTCCATGAGTCACAATATTGTTTGTTCGTCTAGCACGACGCGCCCTGTGTTTCGTATGCCGTCAGTCAGTGACTGCAGGCGATTTTTGTCGCGTGTTTTAATAACCTTCTTTCACAACTTCGTCTACTGACCGCCAGGCGCTATAAATACCTGATTCGCTCGAGAAGGCCGGAGAGCGAACCTGCCGTCGCAGCCTTCCGTTTTAACCACGAGGTGCCGTCAATTTCGCCGGAGTCGCCAACGGTCTCGTCAGAACCGTGTATTTCGTTCACACACTCGCGCTTGCTTACGACCGAGCTCTCGCGATCTCTTACGACGAGAGAACACACGAGCACTCTGGCGCCATCTACGAGGAGGCCCGGGAACTATATTTCACCAAAACTTTTGCAGTATTTACGAGCTAAAATGTACGTACTATTTATAGAAAAAAAATTGTTTTCATTGTCAAAAGCTTTTGAAGGAAAAAACAAAGGGAAATATAGGGAAATGCCAATGTTTCACGGCCACGCAATAGATGGCGTCTATTTGTTCCCTCGCCTCTGCTCTCGCCGTAAGAGATCCCAAGAGGTTGTATAGGTGCTCAGTCATCCGCACAAAAATACGACTGAAACAAAAGTAAGTGAGTCGGTATTTTACTTACCCCTGTGCGCTCATGCGCTCCCCTGACTTCGCTTTCCCGCAAAACACAGAAAGTATTAAAAGTAAGAAGGGAGGAATTGAAACGCAACATGCATGGTGGCGGGTCAGTTGTCGAGCAGAAGATATGAGAAGGCCCAAAAAAAAAAACTCCGCAACAGCAATTTAAAAATAGAAACCGTACTTTTTTTAAAGAATACTAAAAAAAAAGGAATGTTTTTAATATATATAGTTTACATTTTTTTTTTTCAATTTGACTTAAAGGGCATGGGTTCCGGTACAACGTGGCGAGCAGACGATATTGAATGCCGCAACAGAGGTCTGAAAATAGCAAGGCCATTCTTTCAAGAAATACAAAACAAAACATGAGCTCTTTTATTTTTATTTTTTTGCTATTATTAAATTTTTCCCCTCTCGCCTCGACACAGTGTTTCGTTTCCGGCACGCGAGTAAGGCGCGTACGGCGGAGTAGCAGAACAAACCGTCTCGTTCGCTGTCGCGGTTCCACTGACCCGTAGCGAAGGCTGGAGCCGTCTGTCATACACCGAGTGGGATTTTGCGCAAGATCGCTGGCGCCGAGGGCCGGCTCTTGAAAGGACTGCTCCAAAACCAAAAACTTGACAAAACCGCGCGGCACAGCTGGACAAGATTTTACCGGCACCATTACTCACCCACCGAAAGGTCAGACAGTGTATTGCGCGAAACAAAGGTATTATTATTATTATTATTATTATTATTATTATTATTATTATTATTATTATTATTATTATTATTATTTCGGGATAGTCCCACAAGCCGCTTTTGGCAGACTTGCATTCTTATGTATTGATATTAGATGGGCAATAGCAATATCATTTCCTCTTACGCTTAAAAAAGCAGGTCGAGGCTTATAATTATAATGTTCACACTTGTTGCTTAAAATTTCTTCATTAATAACTAAAAAAGAGCGTTTTTTTTTATGTTGCGGACGATTTTAAGAAAAGGGTATGAAAGTTTTGTATCAAATAAATTTTGTTAGCGTTTCCTTCCCATTCTCGGGGTTTAAACATCATGACTGCAGAGGTTGTTTGGAGAAAGCTGTTACTAAAACTATGCAGGGAGTATTTGCCCAGAGTGAGGGATATATATAATTGAAACCATTGACCTTTTTCACAAGGGCGCCGCCGTCTTGAATTGGGACTTCCAGTATGGGCGAAAACATTGCTTTGCCGTCGCCACGCCAATAGAAGACATTTCGGATATTATAAGCGTAACCTTCCTTGTAATCTCGTCCCCAGCCACCTAATAGACGTATTGCTATATTACCCAAGCATCAAGGAGAATGCAGGGAATGGTGTTCCACGCGCCGCACGTGCTGGCGTCAGCAGTAGTAACTTTTCTAATGCAAATACCTAGAACAAATGGGATTTTGCGCGCGCGTTCGTCAATCTTTTGTTTTGGTTATTTACTTGGAATCTTTTATTCACCACATTCGGTGGGAGTTGATACCACGAGGGCGCCACAGTATTTGGTGCCCCAGTAGACTTCCGGTAGTGTATTTATTTATTCTTCAGCAATGCACAGCGATCAGGTAAGAAGAGTTTCCTTCAGAGAAGTTTCTGTAATATGTTTGTAAGAACATTAGTGCATTGTAGAAAGTAATGCAAATAACAAAAGGAGGCGAGACAAATGAAAAAGAAGAGGAAAACCGGAAGCGCGCAGGGGTCCGCCGTAAGGCGGACCCCTGCGCGCTTCCGGTTTTCCTCTTCCCCTTGATGCTTGGGTTATATAGCAATAGGTCTATAGGCGCATTACGCCGACGAGGAAAAAAATAATTAAACGCTTTAACTTGCAAATAGCAAAAAATAAAGGGGGACAAAACGAGAATGGGTGACGGTTACGCTTCTATCCTCAATGCCTTCTATTGGCGTGGCGACGGCAAAACAATGTTTTCGCCCATACTGAAAGTGACGACAATTCAAGATGGCGGCGCGTTCGAGTCCGCACCACAGTCGACCTCCCTTTCCCCCTCCGCGGGTCTCGAGTATTTTCGGGGTTCACGCCCTTTCTCTCGGACCGGAGTGGGCCAAACAGGTCAAACAATGCCACGTGATAGACCCGTTCCGAATGAACGGCCGGGAGCCAACGAAAACATCCGCCGCTCTCTGGACGGACGAACAAGACGAGGCTCCTTGTAGTTTGAGCGCACGCCCTGTTCACCGCCACGGCGGCGCCAAGCTGAGATCGTACACGCGGATCAAAGGGCGACCAAAGATGAGCCTCGAGCAACGCAAACAACAAAAACGAAAAGACAAATTTGAGCAGTCGAAGCCGCTAAACATACGCGCTGTCTACGCGGCCTCATAACCCTTCTCCGATCTTCGAAAGTGGTCGAGACTTACATTTTTCCGGAGCCGTATCAACGCGTACAACGAGGCAGGCACGTAGCCACGATTTTGTTTCGGGGGGGGGGGGGGGCGTCCATGGCAAAATGCTGTATGAGGGGGAGGGGGGAGAGGAGGTCCCAGCAAAATAAAAAAATTTCGGCCCCCCCCCCCCCCCCCCCCCCCCCTGGCTACGTCCCTGCAACGAGGCCATACTGCTGGATGCTTCCCGCCAGCTATCGGAAGCTTAGTGCGACGGGGCACAGACCGGACGTGCGAGTGCTTTGTCAGTGCTCGGTTGGAACTCGTGTCCTCACTGACGCAGCACTGGCGTCCCAACCTGGGCCCCGAGCTGGCCTCCGTTGGGTGACGTGAGAAATCGAGCACTACGGCCTTGCTACGTAAATATATATGGTGCGTTGGCTCTATCCGAATTCAGCGGAGCCGCAGATCCCCAACAAGTTCCGAGAGAAGCCCACATAAGGCGATAAATAGATACCGTGCCTATTTATCTTCCTCATTTAACCGGGATGACGACGTCATCCAAAGAAGTCCACCGAAAGCACCACGGTCGCGGCCCGCGGAGGTCTTCCGACCGGCCGGTGGCTGGCCACGGTCCTTCCAATGAAGCCCGGCCCGCCGCCCGCTTCCAGCAGGTCCGCTGCTGTCGGCGCAAAACCCAGCGCGCGTGAAGAAACGGCGCCGCAGCGCGCACCAACCGCAGTCAAAACGAGACAAGACAGTCTATCGGAAGGCGTGTCCTCTCGTCATAGTATTCATTAAGCATATATGTCATCGCCAGCATCACCATCGTTAACCCCCTGTTGTATATATGTGCAACGACGTATCTTCAAATTCCTTCGCGTTCCCCATGAATATTGTGTTTAGTTCCCTGTGTTGTATCAATTGCATAATGGCAGCACCAGTTCTATCGTTCTCATTACCCTTCTGCCCTGTGCGAATATGCCGAAGTTCTTAAACTTTGATTTATAAATAATAAGGTTTCTGCGATCTAAACAAGAACAAAAAATACGTTCCTAAAAGGTTCTTTGACACCCTAAAGGGTCTGTTACACTCCAACGTCGAGCGTAGCAGACGCGGCGTAGCGCAGCGCACACCGATGCTGATTGGTCGAAGATATCGAGGTCCTGCTCGCCGGCCAATCAAAGGCCCACGTTCTGCGCTGCGCTCAACGTCGCTTAAGGCAACAGAGCCTTAAGAGCTCAGCTCATGAAGAACGGTTTCGCCCCAAGCGCTATCGCCCCCTGCCGGCATTAAAAATTAAAAACTCTTTCGCATTAAAACATAATAATGAAAATGAAGGAGCTTAAAAGAACCTTATTAAATATTTTTCACGAAGAAGCCTTTTAGGGAGTGCTTAAAATAACTTTTTAGGCTGCAAAACACGGACAAGCCGAAGAGCACCGAAGAGTTCTCTTAAGACCAGATTTTTTTTAGAGTGTGGGACCCAATTATTGTGCGATTTGATAATTAGGTAAATATTGAATTTAAAAATAAAGTATATGTATTCATCCGCCTTACATTTTTTTTAAATTTTTATGCTAACTTTTTTTTTTTATTTAAATGTTTATCTAGGAATATTTATTTACTTATTTATTTTCCGGCCCTCGAGACAGCGACAGCTCTCCGATTTGACCCCTTTGCCAAAAAAAAAAAAAAAAAAAATTGGAGACTTTTGTTTTTAAGTAATGCAGTTAACACTGCGCAAGACCGTCCCCTTTCTATATAGAGTCGCTCATCGCGACTTTGCTTTGTTGCCAACACCGTTTTTATCTCGGAGAGGTATTTCCAAAATGCTGCCAGGTGTCATTGCCTCCCGGCGGCAACTGGGGGCCCACACGATCCCCCTGGAGCGGCGAGCCTCTTAGTCTCTGCCAGTGAGTGAGTGACGTCACCACGCATGTGCGTAGAGTCGCACACGCCGACGCTCGTGCATTCCTCCCGTTCAGAATGTATGACGAAGGCTGTGCCAGGTTTCAGACGACGCCGGTATACATTCGCGCGATAAAATTCTCAGCGACAGCCCAACCCCCCCCCCCCCCCCCCCCCGTTGCGTGTGCATATATAAATCTCGAATGTTTTCTCTCTAGATTGGGGGGGGGGGGGGGGGGGGAAGAAAGACGTACGACCGAGAGACGATCCACTCGAGTTTCACGTCGCCTCGTGTCGTCTCGCAGTGTCGTCAGCGTCTTTGTCTTCCAGCCCGTCTAAAATTAATGGCAGCGCCGAAGGCACACCCGAAGGAAAAAAAGGACCTTCCTGGCAGGGACCGTGTCTCGACGGTGCTCGACGACTGCTCGCTCGACGGCTGCTTTCCATCGCGAACAGCCTAGCGTACCAAGGAACG
>JABSTQ010008341.1:0-19057 GCA_013358835.2 Ixodes persulcatus | reverse complement strand
TCTTCGCCGAACTTCGACGCAAGCGACAATCTATTTGTTACATCTTTGTCTCCTTCTTTATTTTGGGCACAAAAATTTCACCCGATTCAAACGTTTCGTATTTACTAATGTATTTGCAGCCATCATGCATTGTCATTGGGAACAATATTAAATTAATGTACTTATACATTAATACTGTCTCGTCCACAGGAACTCAGTGCCTAATACAATATCACAATGGGTGCGACTTATACCGTGAAATATTTATTATAAAGGTAACAACCAGCATACACGCCGAGGGCAGAAAAAATGTCTGGAGCAGTGGTTCTCAACCATTGATGATTCGCGGACTCCTTGTGAATCGGCGGATATGATGGAGGACCCTGTTCGTGGTGAGGGGAAGGAAAAGTTATGGTTTAATTACAAAAAATGATTTAATAATGGATATAACTAAGGGCTAGTGTGGAGTATACTTCTTTTAGTGACATATACACGAGAAAACTCACTCAAAAACTGTAACGTTCTTCTGAATCTCAGACAAGACAACTTTTATGGCTGGGCATTGACTGATGAGGCTGGGCTTCGCGGACCCCTAGAATACCTCCGCGGACCCCCATTTGAGAACCACTGGTCTGGAGCAAAGGATAAATTCAGCGCAAAATCCTGCTGGGAAGCATCAGTGATCGGTCGAAAAGAGCTTCACACTGTCGCACATGACGCCATATTCCGCGCTTGCACGCGTTGAACGATACCATGAAAAGCGCGTTCCGACATCGTTTTATATCGGATGAATTGGGGTGAAAAAGCGACCAGAGCTATAAAATGTACAACAAACTAACTATTGCGTAAAAGGACGACGGAGACATACTGAGATAAAGGGAGATTCAATGACGGTGGCCCGTGGTCTGCAACATGATCATCAAGTGTGCTCTAACTTTGTAACAGCTTATGTAAAGGTTGTAGCAAGATCAGTGGCATAAACAGGAATTGTTTTCGGGGGGGGGGGGGGCGAAGAGGGAGAGGTGAAATCGGCTGCTTTGCGAAAGGGGGGGGGGGGGGGGGGCTGAAGCACTAGGCTGAAGTGAAGCCCCATAAGCCTCCCCCTGTCCCATACCAATTTAGCCTTGTCCTAGTATACATCTTTCCAATGATTACAAATCCACAGCCCAGCGTACAACTCCAAAGCCCAGCACGCGCCATACGTACAAACAATGAAACGGCTCCTGCCAGGGGCTCTTAGAAGGAGGGAAGGAAAGAGAAGTTAAAAGAAAGGAACAGACCAGGGTTCAAGGATTAAAACAAGTGACAATTGTAGATATGGTGATTTGGAGCTGTATATCTTATAAAGGACGATTACAAAAATTGCTTGTTGCTGGCTAATAAAGCGTTTTAGTTGTGATTTCTTCTCAGTAACTCATGTACGTACTGTGACGCTTGAAGAGAACACGGGAGCGCATGGACCCCGCACCCGCGGAACCGCTGCGCAGCCGCAAAGTGGGAGGGGCGTGGCGTCCAGCGCGTCGTCTGCTACGGAGCCACGCGCTGCCAGGTTTGCCGTCAAGGGAAATTCACTCACGCACGTCGAAGGCTAAAAGTAGGGGTGTGCGATCACTGCTTCCATTCGAATTGAGCACTGTCATTTCTAACTTCAACACTAAACAGAGCCGATATATCGTGAATCATGCTGCGCTATTCGACAGCCCTATTTAACAGGAAACGACAGTGTCTTGCTTTAAATAACGTGATGGACCCGTTGGTGCCGCCTTTTGGCGTTCATTTTTATCGTAAAGCCACGAAAAAGAAAACAATAACAACGAAGAAACACAGCGTTGCTGTATGAAAATACTTTTGCCCAGACAACGTTGCGCGAGAACCATAATCAGCAGCAGCTACGGGATTGTTGGTATGTGCCCGAAATATTGTAGACAGTTCTCGATAATCGATTCAGAAATGGTAAGCCGAGCGACCTTCGAAGTGCGGGAGTAAATTTCCTGTGGCGGCAAATCAGCCAGCGCGCGGCTCCGGGTCCATACCAGACGACGCGCTGGACGACACGCCCCTCCCACTCCACGGCTGCGCAGGCATTGCGCAGTGCTCTGCAAGTGACAGCCACCAGTTAAGGCAGTCTACCTTCAGGCTGTATAAACATACAGACAAACAGAATTTTTCGCGGTGGACCACCCACTCGTGGGAGTCGTGGCACGTGTCTTGCGCGTTTCCACAACAATGGCGGCAGTAAAAAACGACTTTATCAAGGTGGACTACATGAAGGTCTCCTGCAGAGTTTCTGAAGCCGTTGGCGCTGCCTTCCTTTGCCTTTCATAGAAAACAGCACAACACGTTTTCGAAAAAAAAAAAGGGGGGGGGGGGGGGGAGGGGGCTGGTTTTTCGACTGCACGTCGCTGAGAAAGCATGGCTACCTTATTTCCGAATGCTTTCACGTGTCTTCATAATTTCAGTGAAAAGGAGATGTTTTTCCATCAGGTGAAGAAGTCAACTCTGACTTCGAGCTTAGCGATGAGGACGAAGACACTGAAGGAGATGGCAGTTGTGGAGATACTCCACCAAACGTGCCTCTTCCTGGGGGCCATGCACCCAAGATCTTCCAGATTTTCCTGATGTTCCTTTCACTGTCTGAGAAGTCTACAGGCCCATCTTCAGGAATACGCAAACTCCCCCCCCCCCCCCCCCCCCCCCGACTTAAACAAGGAGTTTTTGCCGTACGGCAGCAATGATGGTGAGGCCTAGCTGTATCTCGTTAGCATGAACATGTGCAGTACAAATGTAATAAAGTTGTCTGAAAAAAAAAAACAAAAAAAAAATGTTTTTTTTTTTTAAAGTCCCGTTAAGTGCGCTTCTTGTCGAGCGTGGGAGCACTGCGGAGAAGCAACACACAGCGACCTCCGCGGATGTTTTTTCTCTGCAGTGCACCAGTGCTCGGTAAGAAGCGCACTCAACGGGTAACCCGCTGCAATCAACTTTTTGGAAATTATGAATATCGCAATTGCGTGCTTGGGGAAGAAAAGCACACTTTCTGCACGCGCGCGCCTGGTGTTTAAAAATAAACTAAAATTGTGTGAATATTTATATGTACCTGTAGTAAAGTATTCAAAATAACTGTGGCTCTAATGCAAGATTATATGATAGGTAGATATGCCCTGACAACCTGCATTACCCATTCGTGATACATATCTTTTTAATTAATTCGAGATTGAAGAAAGAATATTCGCATATAGCGAGGCTTGTAAATCTACTCAATTTCAATCAGGTATAGCTGCACCTCTATAGGTTTCATTTTATGTCAAATACGTAATTTACTTGTCATCCCAAGGCATTGAACTTTCCGAGGTCACAGTCTGTAAATATAGTTAGATTAAAATTAGCTTATAAATGGACAAGTGGAAGCTTGGGTACAACCTTCACGAGTTTAGCTGGATTTTCGTTTAAGCGTTTAAGCAAGAAACCATCCAATATTTGATTCGAAAGTATTTGGCCAAAACCACTATTCGCTTCAAACTCAAAATCTGCAATTGGCACATGACTAATAGATTCCCTACACCCACCCATTTAATGAATGCATAAAAATTAGTACTATCAGCCAGGGCAAAAATTGCAAGGCTCAAGTTTCTACATGAATTAGCTAACATCAACTTCAACATTCCCACGGGAAATTATCTAAACCCTACTGGTAAACGGCTAACAAGATATAACCATGGTAAACTTTATGAAGAACTTCCAACCCACAATAAGTGTTTCAAATATTTCCTTTCCCCCCGAGTTATCAACGAATGGACTCACTTGCCGTGAAACATTGTACATTCCACTAGTGTAGAGCATTTTTTCATTAACTTGAAAGCGCACCTGTCGATATATGCTTGCATACCACTGTCTTCAAATGTGTATTAAAAAACAAAAATCTTTCTGTATGATGTACCACCCTAGAAAATTCCCAAATGGGATTAGTAGTATTGGAAATAAATAAATAAATAAATAAATAACCCCTATAGGCCTTCTCGATGCTTCAACCTTTAAGACCAACTTCATTCCAGCGCTTCATTGCACCGCAGACAACTGCACTTGTAGTGCAATGGTGATCCATTATTCTGATTCCATAGCAAAAAAGTTGAATGGCTAAAAATTTGAGAAAAGTTGCCGTTCCAAGACACTTTTTTTAGACTTTGCATGAAAAATAAAGTTAAGCTTATCATGAAATTAAAGGCACCACCTAGATATTTATGCCCCTTCCTGATGTAGATACAGGCTCTATATAATTTTAAGGATGAATTCAACAACAGCCCATGACATGGCAAAACAATTTACACAAACTGTTTTCTTGAGTGAGAACTTTGATTCATTTGTCTGCCTTTTTAGCAAGTTTATTTTTTGGCAAGCAGTAGCCAGGGGCAACAGCGAAATGAGGATAAAAGTGGCAGGCATCTCCCCCAAGATTCACTGAAGTCACTCCAGCGAATTGTTTCTTGTTGAAGACCATGAGGAAAAGTTGTTGGGAAGGTGAAAGTTGCCTGTTTCGATAAACAAAGTAAAACACCTTGTTTATCGAAACAGGCAACTTTCACCTTTGACACACAATGTTGGGCTTGCTTCAACATAGGCTGTTTGAGGCAGTCTGTGGAAACTACTTCTGGTCCATTAACATTGATTGTAAAATGTTTCTTATTCCTCATAAAGACAAGATGTGGTTCAGTGTTCATTTAGATGTTTTGCAGTGAATGATTTGGTGGTTGCTCTGGTGGGGGTCGGTACTGGCATGCTGCCTTTAAAGATCTTCTCTTGTCTTTCAACGTAGGTCCCAGTCTTGGCGAGTGTTGCTGCAGGGTGTCAGGGAGCTGCCAACTCAACTGGCAAATGAAGCAAAGTGCCATAGACAAGTTGAGCTGAGGAACAGGCACGATCTTCTTCGACAGTTGCTTAAAGAACAAGAAAGATGACAGGGGGAGATCCAATGAATGATTTGGATCTTGATTGGTCATACTTGAAGCCTCTAGTTGGCAGTGAAAATTTTCAACGAGACCATTGGCTTGAGGATGATAGGCAGTCTCATGTGTCTGGTTTTCAGCAGCACGGAGAGGCGTCAGAAAAAAACCGCCTCAAACTGTTGCTCCTTTTGTGGCAACCTCAATGGGCGTGCTGAATCGTGTGAACCAGGTGTTAATGAAAGCTGATGTAATGGTCTTGGCTGCGACGTCTTGTATAGATTTTGGATGCATGGTTTTGCGCAAAAAGAACGGACACAAGAGAGAGTTTCTCTCTCTTGTGTCCGTTCTTTTTGCACAAAATCATGTATCCAAACGTTCACCAACTCGCCCAACAACAAACTATTTCTTGTATAGATGTCGCCTCCAGCTAGCAGGTAAGCCGATCCATAATAGTGAGGAGGTATCGATAGCCTTCGCAGGGTAGTAGACGTCCAACAAGGCCGATATGAACATTTTCAAAACAGCTGGCACGAGGCAAAAGTTTCTCAAGTAGTTATGGTATGCCAGTGCATTTTCACTGACTATCACTGTAAACACGCTCCTAGCTGTAGAACTTGGCGTAGGCTTCAGCTAGACACCTCTGTGACCCATGGACAGATTTTAGGCACCATGCTGAATGTAGCCTGCCTTTAAAGTTTTAAGGAAAGGGGTGGAATGAGATGCGCCCTCTCTAGCTGGAAAGACCCTCGACCAGCTATGTGTCTACCGAGTCAAACAAGTAATCCTCAGAAATAAACCCTCGGGACAATTGTACGGTGACGGGTAACACTAACTTCAGCATGGAAGGAGAGGGGGGCACCAGGGTGGGGCTTTGTGTCAACCTCAACAAGGAGTTCGCCCTACGCCAACTTTTTCATTTGAGTTTCGTAGATAAATAGTTAAGAAAGGGCTTTCCATACGAACGTCTCAAGCACCTGAGTTACCGTCAGCCCATATCGAGCTACTTCACTCAGGGGCGCGGTCATACACGTCGTAGTTGAACGCAGTCAAGAGGGTGACGCGCGAGGCAGGCGAAACAAACGACCCAGTCGACGCAAAGCCTTCACGTGCACGCGAGCTGCAAAATCACATGCTTGAGCTCAGTCCATCCACTCTACGCCACACCAGCTGGAGGTATCGAACGACCTGCGCACCGCTCGAGTTCCACCACCTCACCGACGCGTCTGACCGCAGACACCGCACTGCACCAGCATCAGCTGCACTCGACGAATTGACGCTCGACGGACTTTGCCAACGCCATGAACGCGCCGACGCCAGACCGGCCAGTACAGTACGGCCTGGTACGGCCAGGCCAGCCAGGCGCTGGCGCTAGCGAAGACAGGCGGGCAGGGCGGGCAGGGCGCGCATACTAGGCGCGCAGAGCCCGCAGAGCCGCAGGCGCGGCGCGCCCAGCTTCCGCCAAGCGACGTCATAGGATATTGATATAATGAGACAAACTAATTTACAGTATATCCACAATGAATCAAACTTTATTACACCGCTTCTTTATATAAAATAATAGCTCAATAATCTTATTTTATTTATACCACGTGACCTTTTAATTTCAAAAATGCATAAAAACACATTGTAAATATTTTTGTGGGCTATATAAGTTTATGTTATTGTTGAATATATACTATTCAAATAATTTTATAATAGTTTTATAAGTCACGTGGTTTTATACGTCACTTCCGGTGTCGAAGGAGCCTTGTCTGTGTGGATGTGGCTCCAGCGACGGCCGTCCGAGGAGCCACTGCCTCTGAATATGAAAGAATACAACACTTCCGGCGGGTTCTTAATAGTTTTTTTTTTCTCCAGCTTTTTATTTTTTCATTTACTGTCATGTTTATTTATTTATTATTTTTTTACCAATGGCAGTTATTTAGGTCGAAAAGACATAGCTTTGAACTTTCGAACCGCCGAGCATGTGACGAGTAGTGCCTTCTGACAACGAGTTTCTAACAATGACCATCTACGCGATCTTTTATCCAGTGAAGAGCGACAGTAGCTATACATATGCATAAATAATTTCAGATTAAAATAAGCTCGACCATGCCCTCTTTCCCCGTATTGTTTTCTTTAACAGTCTGAAATATCTGGGGGGTGGGGGGGGGGGGGGGGAGAGACTGGAGACCCCCCCCCCCCCCCCTTCCCCGTTTTTCCTCTTCCGACGTCACTGGTATGGTAGAACGCTCCTCAACCTCAAGTTAAGTCAGCTTCTGTGCTCTTCGCTCGCCGTTTCTTTTGTCCCAGAAAATAAACCTCCAAAGCAATTACAAACTAAAAAATTGTTAAGGTGCAGGCGAGCTGGTGTATGTTGATCATGATGCAAAATCCCGAGACTGGGAATGAAATTCGCAAGAAATAGTGTAAGAAAGAAAAAAGGGGACAGAACAACGTCTCAAACTCAGCTGAGTTGAGTTTGAGACGTTGTCCTGAGCCGAGTTTTCAGCTGAGTGGAGTTTGAGACGTTGTCCTGAACGGAGTTTGAGACTTTGTCCTGTCCCCTTTTTTCTGTCTTACAGTTTTTCTTTCAAATTTCATTCCCAGAGCTGAGTTTGAGGCGTTGTCCTGTCCCCTTTTTTCTGTCTTCTTAACTTTTTCTTTCAGATTTCATTCCCCTTTTGCATCATGTACAAACTAAACTTACTATATACCAGCGTCACTCGGGCGGCGTTCGATCGGATTACTACCAGTGTGCAAGGGGGTAGGGACTCTGAGGCAGTTCACCAGATCGCTTCAAGGTTTTTCTGAGCCTCAACCACCTGCCTGAACCTGGCCGTTTCGAACTGGATGAGTATTGTTAAACAGTGCGTTCGTGTGATCACTACTCGTGATGCACGTTAATGACCCCCCTGGGCTGGCGGTCACAATTACTGATCTATGGTCACACGTCACTCTATACTGGCAAATATTCCAGCACATCCGGGACACTCGTCGTCTCATTTAATTGCCTGGCCAGCTTCGCGCAGTCTAAATATCACACCCAAACTTTTCGAAACCTGATTGCGTGAAAACCAGTGAGGCGTGAAAACATTATTTGAAACTGAAACTGTGGCGGAACATGAAAACCGAACTTCGAATTTTGCGCACTTGGACTTAAAAGAAATTCGAAACCTTCGAAGTTTTTTTTTTCGAATTTAGCTCTAAAAGAGAATCGAAACCTTCAAACTTTTTGAACTTTATGTAGAAAGAAATTCGAAATCTTCGAATTTATTGAGCTTTAAGTCTATAAGAATTCGAAACGTTCGAATTTTTCGAATTTCAGATCCAAAGAAATTCGAATCTCTTGAATTTCAAGTTAGGAAAGGTCGAAATCTTCGAATTTCTCGAACCTCAAGTAAAAAAATATTCGAAATAATTGAACCCGAACTTGTAGAAACCGTGAAAGCTTCTAACTTTTCGAATTCGAAACTCCACGATTTTTGAAAGTTGCGAATTTTTCGCATTCGAACCTCTGTACGGTCGACAATATCGAAACCTTTCGAATTCGAACATCGGTTCGAAAATATCGAAACCTTTCGAATTCGAACCTAGGGTGGTTCGCGGCATCCCTATTATTAAATGTGTCGAAGTTGAAGACATAAAAATCGACTATCATAACTCAATGCATCAAATGGAAATGAGGAACAGTAAATCTTTTTCGGGTCGTTGTTTCCTGTCAATGCTTACTTTTACCGACATGGTCCTACACAAATATTTAACATTATGTTCTTTTTCGATCGTTGCGAGTGTGGCTGTTTTTACTAAAAACAATCCACAGCAACCCTTTCGCATTGGCATAGCAATTTGAAAATAATTATAATATTATATATTTAAAGGGGCCCACCAACAATTGTTTGACTGGTTTGAAGTTCGCGCTGAAACGGAGCTCCATGAAAGCAGGAACACCGAGGAAAAAAAATATTACAGAAATTCGCAATATTCTGTGAGTTATTAGCAAATTAAATATTGCAGAAAACAACTTTAAATAAGCAAAACATTGCGCTTCATGACGTAAAATGAAACAGTTTAGCGATTGGAGCAAAGCGGTTGGCCAATTGGACGCGAGTTTGGTTGATAGCCCGTCTGGCCCGTCGGCCCGGTCGGCCATTAGGTCTCGCTGCAACCACCGTAGCTTTGGAATCGGGTTGCCATCATCGATGAATTTACCGGGCTTATCGGATTTTGAGCGCCGAATTCTTGAAAAGAAGCGCGGAGCTGGGCGTCGCGCCGTACGAGGACAGACCACGCAAGCGCCGCAGTCCGCTTCGACAGCCGCGTAAAGCCCGGTTCACACAGTTGCGTTTGACTGCGTTTGACTGCGTTGCGGCTGCGAGAAACCAGGACATCCCTGCTGCTAATATCGCGTGCCAAGGTGAGTCCTTGAATTGGATTCCACGCTTCATGCGAAGCACAGATGTGCCGGTGACTGGCTTTCGGTTCTCGACGCAACGCAGTCAAACGCAGTCAAACACAACTGTCTAAACCGGGCTCTGACACGCCAAAAAAAAATTTTTTTTTCATGCTAAACGTTGCAATGGCATATCAGGACATTACAAAAAAATTGTTTCACTATAGAGTTGCGTTGTTTTTTTATAAAAAATAGAAATACGAGGCCCAATTCAAAGTTCCCGCCGTGCACTGTGACGTAACAGTGTACCGCAAGGTGTCGGGGCGGTCAGAAGGGAGGCATCGCCGGAAGTCACGTGATTTGTATCCCTCCTCGTGCTTACCGCGACCGCGTGTAATATTTTTTTAAATATTTTTGTTATTCTCCGCACCTCCACGAGCGATCCAAGCAGACAAGGTTTCTTTTATTTGCTTTTCATCGCTTAATGTTGCTGTAAAGGTAGAAGAAGCGGAGTCAGTGAATTGACGTGATCAACTACAATGCCTAGAAGGTGCTGTGTGAGGGACTGTCCCGGTATTTCAGCAACTGAAGAAGAGATCACACTGCATGCATTTCTGAGAGACATTCATCGGCCGCATGAGCACCCTGTAAACAAGTTCTACTCATGTTCTAGACAAAATACGTACTTTGTGCTCGACGTTTACTTGTACTTGGTACACTCACCAGTTCGTATTCTTTAGACGGCAGGCATCTACAGCCTGGAGAGTATCCAATGATTCAACGACCTCGGTGTCTCAACCTTCAGCAATGCGATCGGGCGTGTCTTATGCTTGCAATCCTAATTTCTGCGAGCGTTCTAAATTTTTTTTTCAAAACTTGATAGCTTGTTTTGCGCCCAGTATAGCCCTGTATCATCGGACTGACGGCATGCACTCGTACACTGGCTTGTACTCGCAACGCTTTCATCATTGGACCTTTTTCACATACCGACGGCACCAGGCGGTGGCGGCACGAACTAAAAATCGAGGAAGTGACCTACCTGCGCTACCAATCGATAATGGGAGCTACGCTACCAGTTTCTTCGCTCTCCGAGCAGCGGCGCGTGCCCAACGCGACTCTAAAGAGGGGGATCTGTGGCGTCCACCCAAACGTCATGTTTTTCTTTCCGTCCACTTTCTTTTTTTGTGTAACACAATTATATATATGTTGCAATTACGTGTTCTACTCGCTGATCGACAGCCTCCTTCCGAATTTCCTCGATTTCTAGTGCCGACTTCCGCCGCTTGGCATCGTGTGCTCGCGCGTGCGCAGAACGCTTCTCGGAAAAGGTCCATTGACCTCCATCACGTCGATCCACTGACTCTTCGTCCTCAAATTTTACAGCACGCAAACTAACCAACGGTGCAGGGATAAAGAGCTAGTGGAACTGAAACTTCGTTTTCTACGATCGCTCGTACGAAGAGCAGAATAATAAAACGGAAAAAAGAAGTCTTAGGCGCGGTCGCGGAGAGCACGAGGAGTGAAACTCACGCGACTTCCGGTTAACCCACTATTAGTGACGTAGCTCGATGCATCCTTTCTGACCGCCCCGACACCTTGCGGTACACTGTTACGTCACAGTGCACGGCGGGAACTTTGAATTGGGCCTCGTATTTCTATTTTTTATAAAAAAACTACGCAACTCTATAGTGAAACAATTTTTTTGTAATGTCCTGATATGCCATTGCAACGTTTAGCATGAAAAAAATTTTTTTTTTTTTGGCGTGTCAGAGGCCCTTTAAGGCTCGTCTCCCGCAACTCCGCCACCGGAGCCACCTCGGCGAGTAGGAGGTACTCCGCCGCTGGGAGGCGCGCATGAGCGACGAGGCGTTGTTTTCGCCCTTTTTGAACTTTAATTTGCAACTTTATTAGCTCTATAAAAACGACTTTTTAGAGAAATAATGACGGTTAACTTGTGATATACTTTATTCCGGTTCAAAATTTCTGGAACGGCTCTCGCCAATCACGAAACCCAGTGAATGTGACGTATAGTGAAAGGGAGCGCCGTTGTGCGCGCGCATTCGGCACCTCGCGGCGCCACCGTCGGAGGAGGTGTTTCCGAGTTGTCAAACTAAAATATGATGCGCTAATATTTTTGAACTCTTTCGTTGTCCACCGGGTTTCCGGGACCACTAGCGTGGAGAAACCGCAAAAAAAGTAGACGCTCAAATACTGTTGGAGGGCCCCTTTAAACTTTTGACGAGCAATTTTCCTTAGAATATTTTGCCACCAAAGGGAGAGGCACAGCGGCGCATGCGCGTCGGGCCTCCTGCAAGAACCACGGTCGCTTCCCTTACAAAAATGTCATATATGGACTTATATTAAAAAATACAGATATGAATATATAAGGAATTGGGCAGATATGGCCCGATATGTATAATCAGGCCGTATCTGGATGGATATAGTCATATCTGCCCAATTCCTTATATACCCATATCTGCCCAATTCCTTATATAGCATATATATACTGCTTTATATGATCCCGTGTTTGGGCCTGGCAAATAGGGTACCCACCCCATATAAAGCAATTTTCAAGTGAGGCTCCTTCTAGTTTCACATGAAAATTATTGCCATGGGGCAGGTACCATACTTTCCAGGTCCAGACATGGGATCATATAATGCAGTTCTATGAATATCCACAAAATATACATTTTACTGCTATCCCACACTGCCAAACGTGTGTTTAGGTAGATATATCTACAGAATAGGCCACTGACTAATCTTTATTGGCCTGGATCGGAATTTGTCATTTTGACAAATATGTATGCTACAAAGATAGAATGCAGGCGATCGCTAGTTAGGAAACATTGTAACATATCATTCGACGTCGGAAAGTCACAGCCCTTTGGCGGGATTGGTTGTCGAGGGAGCAGACCGAGAATATGGTTTGCAAAAAAAGTTTTATACATAAAAGCGCCAAAACTCTAAACAAGTACTTCCCCCGTTCAAGAAAAAATGATAAGAAACAAAACTGTAATATAGCACGGACAACCATTAAAATAGACTAAAAATGTAATAGCACAAACACACCTATTAAAATAAAACAAACGGAAGGCAACAATTAAGCTGTAAACTATACGAAAGTTCCAAAGTCGTTGATTCCTACTCACAGAGTCACAGTTCTGATTCAACTCTCCGGTCGAGCACAGCAGTTTTGACAAGGGCTTGCTTGCTAGCCTCGTCGTTGAAGTCCTTCCTTGCACCGTGTGATGTTCAAAGTCCCCCAGTCGCTCCTCGCTGGCCTTGTCTTTCCGTTCGGTCGCCAAATCATCCCGTGTGATTAACACGCCGCACACACACACGCACACAGACACCGTTGTTTGCCGGAAGCAATAAAAGATGAAAAGGTCATTACTGCTCCTTGAACACGACGAGGTCACCACTGTTTCCCGGACTAGAAAATGACGAGGGCATCATATATTTAACTAAAACCTCATAAAAGTTAAAAATAACATAATGAACACATAAGAAACAAAAACACAAAGGACTAAATCATGAGAAAAAAAAATGAAATAATGAACACAGAAGTAAAAAGAATAAAAACACGAAGGACTTAGACAGACAGCCACATTTGTTCAGTTAACAATGACGTTTAATTCTGATAAAAAATATTCCTGCTGCGCTAAAGACCACCAATATGGTGTGTAAACTAGGCGACCTTGAGCAAAGCAGGAATATTTGTGATCATAATCAAATGTCATTGCGAACTCAAAAAGTGTGGCTGCCTGCGTAAGTCCTTCGTATTACTATTTTTCTGAATTCCGTGTTCATTATTGTGGCTGTTTGGGACCAGGCGGAACTTGGTGGTGCTTTTTCCATTCTGACCTTACTTCGGACAGCTTCGTACCCATAGAAAAACCCACTAGCCTCTCTGCATAATCCCACTCCTTCTCAAAAAAAAGAAAACAATGTGTGTATGTTTATACAGTCGGAAGTTAGTTTGCCTCAGTGGGCGTCTGCTGTCTCAGCTGTAGGTGAGTAATTTAGCCAGCGTGGTACAACCGCTAGCCTGAGGTCTTTAACGCGCACCACGCAGTAGTGATACACAACCGCACGCCGGTACGATGCTCATCCAGATCGAAACGGGCAGGGGCGGGGATCCACTCCTCCTCCTTGGAGATACCCTCCGTGTATGCTGTAATTGGAAGAAAAAAATAAACACAAGAATTAGCCCACATACACATTATTAGCAACATTGCTTTGTAATAATTTTTCTAAATAGGCCCCTGGCTCAGGACCAAAACAACACAAGACTTTTTTTTTGTGCGATGTATAGTTTTGGCACAAACGATTTGGCCCGCATTTCGCTGAACATACCCTGTATAATATAACCTTAAAGTTAGGGTGACCCTATTCCTCAAGGTAGAAAACGGGACATCCCAGCCAGTGGAAGAAGGGGTACTAAAGATATAGATTGGTCGAAAAAAATTAATGAAAGAACTGCTCTTATTTCAAAACAATACCATATTGCACTAATGCCTCAGGGCCTAGGGAACAGTCACACTCACGGTTCAGTTGCATGCACTCATTTGGAAGGTCCTGCTTCGGGTCCATTGTTGGTGTGGGAGTATTTTGCCGACAACCGAAGTTTCCTAAGCAGGACTTTATCCGGCAAGACTCGGTTGTAAAAGTCTTCCCACATATATATGTGAAGTTCAATCACACATGAGTGCTATATCCGGTAGCTCAAGAAATATTTCTACACTCGCGTCTTCGCGAGAGAATGAGTGTTTGTGGGCAAGAACAGTTCTAAATCTTACTCTCTTGGTAAATTTTTGTAAGCACATACGGTAATTTTTGTAAGTACCTACGGTAATTTTTGTAAAATATACTTGTAACGAGTAGACATAGTTGCGGTTCGCTTTAACTCACATGGTTCTTTATTGGGACAAAAAACGGGACATGGTTCTTCATTGGTGCAAAAAGACGGGACGGCAGAAGCGGACCTCAAAAACGGGACTGTCCCGGCCAAAACGGGACGTCTGGTCACCCTACTTAAAGTGCACCATTACGATTTCGGCGTACTTTACACCACCATTGTGCTTCCTATGTGCATGACATTTAAAAGCCAAATCCTCGAACACTTCACAATAATTGATGCTTATTAAGCCGTGTGCTTTATGAGGGGCCCTTAGGTTTAAAGCATCCGAAGTGCGCGTCCGTCTGCATTTGCACAGTATACAGAAGAGGGGAGAATGCGGCCGGGACTGCTGCTTTCACTCCTTTCAGCATATAGCTCAAGGATTCCCTAAATATTGCTTATAGAGGGCATTTCACTGCGCAGAACGTAAAAAGACAAGCTTGAAGGTCGCACAGGCAGTCTAGAAAACCGATTACATCGCGTTATTTTTTTCTTTGCGCCATAAAACGTTGTGTAATCATAATCATATCATCAATGGGACTACAGAAGGTTGCATTAAAGTTCCCAATTGGGTCTGTTTTATACTGCACAGCCACTGTCTGTACACAAGTCAACTAGCTCTACACATACCGCTCAGCACACCACTGCTAGGCTGAATCAGATAAGTGTCACACTTGCCAAGCTTGAAGTACAGTCGTGATCTATACGAAGGTGAACAAGCAATCATCGACTGCCCAGTACAGGGAGCATCATGCAGCAGCTGACTTGCTCTCCTTTTCAAATGCCTTGCGAACCAAGTGTGGTAAGTCGTCTGATAAGGAGAGAACGTCACCATGGACAGCACTGAGCAGTTGATACTCACCTGTCTACCTTCATATGTATCAAGTCTCTACCTGGCCGAAGTAGCCAGTGTGTGTGCAGCACGAACGGCTGTATTGAAATCTCAAGAGGATAAAAGTTCAGAACAGGCTTGGTAAGGTTTCACATTGCAAGTATGCCCATGCAAATTTCACTTTCTAAAACATAAAAATGCATTTTAAATTGTCACCCAGGACAAGCTGCTCTTACACAGCTGTATATATAAGGCAGCTTACCATCAACAACCTTTGCAGACTGCCATGGACTGGAACCTTGGCGTAGTCGATGCTAGCTTCTGTTCGGCGAGGGCTGCACTCAGTAGAAAGGTGAAAAATGTGCTGTAGATCATGTGAAACAACCAAACAAAAGCAATCCCAGCATGCACAATTCGCTTGAGGCACTGACAAATAAAAATCAAAGGTTGGGTCAATTATGTTAACGCAATATACTTCAAACACGTACCATGAGTGCTGGCAAGATATTTGCTGCCTTCAATCTAGATAAGCTTGTAAATTTACATGCTAAATAACAAGTAACTTAAAAGCTGAAATATATTTCGATGGAACTACAAAAACCGAAGACTAGCTCTGCAAATATAGTGCTATCTAGTACACCATAATTGAGTAGAATCGGATTACAGCGTCCCCCTTACAAAGACTGGAGCAAAACAAGTATAGACTCTGCCGTGCCACTACAACATAAACAATGGTATTGTGATCTCGTGGAGATCAGAGTTCGGAACAAGTGTGACAGGCTTTGGCACGACAAATATGCCAATGTCATTATTCATTTTTGCATAATCTACGGAGACAGTGCAGGGAAACAATCACACACCAGATACTCAAAAAGACAAGCACACGCGCTGAACTTATAACACTTGTTTATTCGACTACTTCATTCTCTCTTCAACGTCTAGGTTGACACTCCAGATCGTGATAAGCAGAAGAAATAGCACGAAATACAAGAAAAAAACGAAAGACAAGAGAAGAGAAAAGGAAAAGACAAACGAAAAAAGTAAAAAACGAAAAAGAAAACCCTTACAATTCATCCCTCTCCCTCACCGCTATCGTTTAGATAGAAATTGGAGCTCTTTGGTCGACAGCGCTATAGAAGGACTACTTGCACACTTGTCCTTCAGATGCTCTATTCCTTGCGCTTTCATTATTTCTCTTGTCAGTGTGTCTCAAACCCTATCTATTACGGAACAAGTTTCAAAATGTGCTACACAACCACAATCCGGACAGTAGATTCCCAAATGTCCAGCGACAACTCGATGGGTATTATAAAAATGCTCCCTTAAACAATCATTCAAACACCCGCCAGTCTGGCCTACATGCTCTTTACCACACCACTTATGTAGACCAGACTGGCAGGTGTTTAAATCATTGTTTAAAGGAGCATTTTTATAACACCCACTGAGTCGCCGCTGGACATTTGGGAACCCACTGTCCGGACTGTGGTTGTGTAGCACATTTTGAAACTTGTTCCGTAATAGGTAAGAGTCGAGACACATTGACAAGAGAAATAATGGAAGCGCAAAGAATAGAGCATCTGAAGAACAAGTGTGTAAGTAGTCCTTCTATAGTGCTGTCGACCAAAAAGCACCAATTTCTATCTTAAGGATAGCAGTGAGGGAGAGGGATGACTTGTAAAGGCTTCCTATTTTAGTTTTTTTTTTTTTGTTTTCGTTTCTTTTTTTTTGTGCTGTTCTTCGCTTTTTTCTTGCATTTTGTGCTATTTCTTCTCCTTATCACGTTCTGAAAAGTCAATCCAGACGTTGAAGAGAAGAACAAAGTAGTCGAATACACGAAAGTTTTAAGTTCAGCGCGTGTGCTTGTCTTCCCGAGTATCTGGAGTGCGATTGTTTCTCTGCGCTGTCACCGTAGAATACGGTTCACCAACTCGCCCAAGCATCCATTCTATCATTTCTGCAACATTAAAATGACTCTGAAAGTGCAAGCACCTACAGGGTGTATTCACGCAAGTCTTGCAAGTGTTGAATTGTAGGTACAGCGCCCTGGTTGTGTCCATGTGCGATATATGACCAAATACCACAGAGACCAATACTGCAAAGTTCTCCGAAAACCAATCGGCGCGGTGGCGAGCGGCAAGAGTGGCACTGTTCACTACTCTCGCCGTTCGTTCGTGTTGGTGTGTTGCTACTAACAAGCGCACCAATGGGAAGGCTTCAGCCATTATTGGGAACACTAAATAAACAAATACAAAATACAAATACAACACACACAGCAATACTGGATGCTAGTAGTGACGCACTTCTGTTGGGGTTCTGTGGATATTTATACAGCGTGTAGTTGGTCAGCCATTTCAAAGTTGTGATGAGTTGCTCGCTGTAGATGAGCAATTTAGGCAGTGCAGTATGACTGCTAGCCTGGGGTCTTCAACCTGCACCACGCAGTAGTGATACATGATCGCACGCCGGTACGATGCTCATCCAGATCAAAAGGGGCAGGGGTGGAGATTGAACCCAGGATCCTTGCGTTCTGCAGCGCAAGCTTTCGCTCCACGTGCTCCGAGTTGGTGTGCGCTAGCCCAGTTGGCCACCGATCCCCCAACGCAAGGCAACGCAACGCACTACTGTTGTAAACTCATAATTCCGCTTACGAATGAAATGCGCAATTCCCCTACAGGCTTTCATTCCACGTGAGTGGCATCAGAACTGCTAAAGGCCAGCCCATAAATACTGTCTGTGTTAAAAACAATCCTAGCAGCAATAAGTTGCTATTATATTGCTCAATATATAGAGCACCTTACCATGAACAGTCTTGGCAGTCTTCCATGAAGCCAGGGCTTCAGCAGAGAAGACTGACATTCTGTGTCGTCTCAGGTCACTCACATCAGGATGGCGAAAGTGAATGCCAACGTCTAATTGGGAAAAGCTGCAGTAAGTATAAAGACGAAAACACAGATTAGAATATATGATAAAAAATATCATGGACCAACTTGAAAAAAAGTGCACAAAAAGACAAGGACAAAAGGACAGGAACACGTAGGACGCAGACTGGTGCACAATGGCAACTCGATCTATTGAACACAAAAGAAAATAAATAAGAGGATGAGAGAAATCAGAAAGGCTGTGCTCGGAGAATGTGAGCTTCAGTAACTGGGGCGTGAGGCAAAGATGTCAGGTAGATTGTTTTACAGACACTCTAGAATTAACAACAGCCTTCCCATGCAGTAAGGTGGCGAGTTCATTCTGATTGAACATCTTGAAATATAGCGCACAAAAACCAAGGAATAAAGGAGATGAATACATACACTACATACCAGTGCAAACTCCCAACACAAATAAATTGGAAAAGAAAAAAATAAAGAATGCGGAAGGAGCTTTCGCAAAATTTCGAACAGGTCCAAGTGGAATGTGCTAATTCACCCATAGGCATAAGACTGGAAAAACAATTTCCTCGGCAGCTCAGGTAACAGACGGATGTGCAGACACATTGTTCGCCCATACTAAGAATAATAAAGGCCTAAAATAATTCTCTTGTATGCTTTTTTATAGTATCTGCTAATTATTCACGTGTTTCCTAAGGATGACATACACGAGCAGTGTAAACAGTGCATAGGTAGGTGACAATCCATCATAGATTTTAGAGAGAGATTGAGCTGTTTTTATGTATTAGCCATCCATCTGTTACCTTAACTGACATAAAAATTACGTTTTTTAAATCTGCTCTTGCTAACAGGTAAATCAGCGCGTTCCACTTGGGCCTGTGCTCGAGCTCCTTCTGCATACATTATTTCTCCCTTCTCTGATTTATGCGAGTTCAGTCTGCGCTCGCATGAGGTCTACGTGTTACTCTCCCTGTCTCCTTGGCTTTTTGCAAATTATTTTTCAAGGTGTCCAATTAGTACCAGCTCACCACCTTACTACAATCATGCAACAACTAAAAACAATTACAACTTACACCATTCGCTGAAGGGAGTACCACAGGAAAAACAGGGATGGGGTGAGGTATGTTTAACACTATATACTTACACTGAACAAAATAT